>WNGS01000868.1:16528-31577 GCA_020271785.1 Procambarus virginalis | reverse complement strand
GCGTACCACCAGTGTTAAACAGTTTATCCTTACCTACCCTGTCAATTCCTCTGAGAATTTTGTAGGTAATGATCATGTCTCGTCTTACTCCTCTGTATTCCAGTGTCGTGAGGTGCATTTCACGCAGCCTTTCCTCATAACTCATTCCTCTTAATTCTGGGACTATCCTAAAGGCATACCTCTAAACTTTTTCCAGCTTCGTCTTGTGCTTGACAAGGTACGGGCTCCATGCTGGGACACCATACTCCAGGATTGGTCTTACATATGTTGTGTACAATGTTCTGAATGATTCCTTACACAGGTTCCTGAAGGCTGTTCTGATTTTAGCCAGCCTCGCATATGCCGCAGACGTTATTCTTTTTATGTGGGCTTCAGGAGACAAGTTTGGTGAGATATCAACTCCTAGATCTTTCTCTCTCTCTGTTTCATGAAGTACTTCATTTCCCATTCGGAATCCTGTGTTTCCACCGCTAGTTTCATGTTCATGCATTTACTCGGGTTGAACTTTAGTAGCCATTTTTTGGACCATTCATTCAGTCTGTCTAGGTCATCTTGTAGCCTCCTACTATCATCCTCTGTTTTAATCCTCCTCATAATTTTTGCGTCATCAGCAAACAATGAGAGAAACGAGTCTATACCCTCTGGGAGATCATTTACATATATTAGAAACAGTATAGGTCCAAAGACTGACCCCTGCGGGACTCCACTGGTGACGTCTCGCCAGTCTGAGGTCTCACCCCTCACAGTGACTCGCTGTCTTCTGTTGCTTAGGTACACTCTTATCCAGTGGAAGTACCTTCCCTTTCACTCCTGGCTGTGTGTGTGTTGTTGTTGTTGTTGACTTTGCTGATTACGTTATAATTTGTTGGCAATTACACTATGATGATGATTACACTACAAGTGTGATGGGATATGACCAGCGTCCGCACTCTAGTGGACACTACTGTGTGTACTGTGTCATACAATGGCACTGTGTAACCAATAGTAACTGTATCAGACGGGGCGGCTTTCGTATGATGTGTGTAGTTCTGTATGTATGTCTAGTTCCCTTTCTTAGGTTATGTCAAATAAATTATCATCCACACCGTGTGAATAAACATACAATTTACTCTTTTTTTCCTTGTTGAGGCAACTTAATAGCTCGGTCGATAGAGCTTCCGCCTGACACACTTGGGGTCCACTGTTCGAATCTCCTAGTGCCCAGGTGAATGAAATTGTCTCCTGTCTGTTTCTGGATTCATATCTGTGCCTGTTTGGCTACCTGTTTGTGTAGTTCTGTCTGATTTTCATGCTTTAGACATTGGATAAATTTGTTTTAACTCTCCCTATTTTTTTTTTACAGGTAAGGTGATGCTGTCTCCTGGTGAAGGTAGAATTGATCTCTCCTGAGGGAGGTAGAAGGTGAAGGTAGAATTGGGCTCTCCTGAGGGAGAGGAACGATTGAGGTTGAGAGCTGCTGCAACGCCTTCTGTGTTGCACCGGCTAGGGGCAAGGAAGTCGAAGTTCTGTTTACTGGTAGGCGATGGAAGGGCAACATGATGTGAGCTCTTTCAAGAGCCATAGTACACACGCACGCACGCCAGAGAGCCGCCATAGTACTCACGCACGCACGCCAGAGAGCCGCCATAGTACTCACGCACGCACGCCAGAGAGCCGCCATAGTACTCTCGCACGCACGCCAGAGAGCCGCCATAGTACTCACGCACGCACGCCAGAGAGCCGCCATAGTACTCTCGCACGCACGCCAGAGAGCCGCCATAGTACTCACGCACGCACGCCAGAGAGCCGCCATAGTACTCTCGCACGCACGCCAGAGAGCCGTCATAGTACACACGCACGCACGCCAGAGAGCCGCCATAGTACTCACGCACGCACGCCAGAGAGCCGCCATAGTACTCTCGCACGCACGCCAGAGAGCCGCCATAGTACTCACGCACGCACGCCAGAGAGCCGCCATAGTACTCACGCACGCACGCCAGAGAGCCGTCATAGTACACACGCACGCACGCCAGAGAGCCGCCATAGTACTCACGCACGCACGCCAGAGAGCCGCCATAGTACTCTCGCACGCACGCCAGAGAGCCGTCATAGTACTCTCGCACGCACGCCAGAGAGCCGCCATAGTACTCACGCACGCACGCCAGAGAGCCGTCATAGTACACACGCACGCACGCCAGAGAGCCGCCATAGTACTCTCGCACGCACGCCAGAGAGCCGTCATAGTACACACGCACGCACGCCAGAGAGCCGTCATAGTACACACGCACGCACGCCAGAGAGCCGTCATAGTACACACGCACGCACGCCAGAGAGCCGCCATAGTACTCACGCACGCACGCCAGAGAGCCGTCATAGTACACACGCACGCACGCCAGAGAGCCGTCATAGTACTCACGCACGCACGCCAGAGAGCCGTCATAGTACACACGCACGCACGCCAGAGAGCCGTCATAGTACACATGCACGCACGCCAGAGAGCCGTCATAGTACACACGCACGCACGCCAGAGAGCCGTCATAGTACACACGCACGCACGCCAGAGAGCCGTCATAGTACACACGCACGCACGCCAGAGAGCCGTCATAGTACACACGCACGCACGCCAGAGAGCCGTCATAGTACACACGCACGCACGCCAGAGAGCCGTCATAGTACACACGCACGCACGCCAGAGAGCCGTCATAGAGCCATAGAGGCACCAGGAAGAACGTCTTCGGTGTTAAAGCTGCCAATATATATGGAATAGGTTAAATGGAGAAGTCGCTGAAGCTAATTCGATTCAGGAAATCAGCTATTACACAGTCAAGAGAAGCAAAGACTGCATCTTCTTGGACTGCCAGAAAGTCTTTGACACATCCATACAGGAGACTTCTGCACAAACACGAGAGGCAAGCTAAGGTAACTTACAGCTTTTCAGCAATAGGATTTTCAGTAGGAATCAACACTAGGACTTACACTGCTCAGGATCAATACTAGGACCCTCACAGCTCAGAGATCAACACTAGGACCCACACAGCTCAGGAATCAATAGGACCCACACAGCTCAGGGATCAATAGGACCCACACAGCTCAGGATCAATACTAGGACCCACTCAGCTCAAGAATCAATAGGACCCACACAGCTCAGGGATCAATAGGACCCACACAGCTCAGGATCAATACTAGGACCCACACAACTCAGGAATCAATAGGACCCACACAGCTCAGGGATCAATAGGACACACAGCTCGGGATCAATACTAGGACCCACACAGCTCAGGGATCAATAGGACCCACACAGCTCAGGAATCAATAGGACCCACACAGCTCAGGGATCAATAGGACCCACACAGCTCAGGAATCAATAGGACCCACACAGCTCAGGGATCAATAGGACCCTTACAGCTCAGGAATCAATAGGACCCACACAGCTCAGGATCAATAGGACCCACACAGCTCAGGATCAATAGGACCCACACAGCTCAGGAATCAATAGGACCCACACAGCTCAGGGATCAATAGGACCCACACAGCTCAGGATCAATACTAGGACCCACACAGCTCAGGATCAATACTAGGACCCACACAGCTCAGGATCAATACTAGGACCCACATAGCTCAGGAATCAATAGGACCCACACAGCTCAGGGATCAATAGGACCCACACAGCTCAGGGATCAATAGGACCCACACAGCTCAGGATCAATACTAGGACCCACACAGCTCAGGATCAATACTAGGACCCACACAGCTCAGGATCAATAGTAGGACCTACACAGCTCAGGGATCAATAGGACCCTCACAGCTCAGGAATCAATACTTGGACCCGCACAGCTCAGGATCAATACTAGGACCCACACAGCTCAGGAATCAATACTAGGACCCACACAGCTCAGGATCAATAGGACCCACACAGCTCAGGATCAATAGGACCCACACAGCTCAGGATCAATAGGACCCACACAGCTCAGGATTAATACTAGACCCACACAGCTCAGGATCAATACTAGGACCCTCACAGCTCAGGATAATACTAGGACCCACACAGCTCAGGATCAATAGGACCCACACAGCTCAGGATCAATACTAGGACCCACACAGCTCAGGATTAATACTAGGACCCACACAGCTCAGGATCATACTAGGACCCACACAGCTCAGGATCAATACTAGGACCCACACAGCTCAGGATCAATACTAGGACCCACACAGCTCAGGATCAATAGGACCCACACAGCTCAGGATCAATATTAGGACCCACACAGCTCAGGATCAATAGGACCCACACAGCTCAGGATCAATACTAGGACCCACACAGCTCAGGATCAATAGGACCCACACAGCTCAGGATCAATACTAGGACCCACACAGCTCAGGATCAATACTAGGACCCCCACAGCTCAGGATCAATACTAGGACCCACACAGCTCAGAATCAATAGGACCCACACAGCTCAGGGATCAATAGGACCCACACAGCTCAGGATCAATACTAGGACCCACACAGCTCAGGATCAATACTAGGACCCACACAGCTCAGGAATCAATAGGACCCACACAGCTCAGGGATCAATAGGACCCACACAGCTCAGGATCAATACTAGGACCCACACAGCTCAGGAATCAATAGGACCCACACAGCTCAGGGATCAATAGGACCCACACAGCTCAGGATCAATACTAGGACCCACACAGCTCAGGATCAATACTAGGACCCACACAGCTCAGGATCAATAGTAGGACCCACACAGCTCAGGGATCAATAGGACCCACACAGCTCAGGAGGATCAATAGGACCCACACAGCTCAGGATCAATACTAGGACCCACACAACTCAGGAATCAATAGGACCCACACAGCTCAGGATCAATACTAGGACCCACACAGCTCAGGATCAATAGGACCACACAGCTCAGGATCAATACTAGGACCCACACAGCTCAGGGATCAATACTAGGATCCACACAGCTCAGGATCAATAGGACCCACACAGCTCAGGATCAATACTAGGACCCACACAGCTCAGGGATCAATAGGACACACACAGCTCAGGATCAATACTAGGACCCACACAGCTCAGGATCAATAGGACACACACAGCTCAGAATCAATACTAGGACCCACACAGCTCAGGGATCAATACTAGGACCCACACAGCTCAGGATCAATAGGACCCACACAGCTCGGGATCAATACTAGGACCCACACAGCTCAGGGATCAATAGGACCCACACAGCTCAGGAATCAATAGGACCCACACAGCTCAGGATCAATAGGACCCACACAGCTCAGGATCAATAGGACCCACACAGCTCAGGGATCAATAGGACCCACACAGCTCAGGAATCAATAGGACCCACACAGCTCAGGATCAATAGGACCCACACAGCTCAGGATCAATAGGACCCACACAGCTCAGGATCAATAGGACCCACACAGCTCAGGGATCAATAGGACCCACACAGCTCAGGATCAATACTAGGACCCACACAGCTCAGGATCAATACTAGGACCCACACAGCTCAGGATCAATACTAGGACCCACACAGCTCAGGAATCAATAGGACCCACACAGCTCAGGATCAATAGGACCCACACAGCTCAGGGATCAATAGGACCCACACAGCTCAGGATCAATACTAGGACCCACACAGCTCAGGATCAATACTAGGACCCACACAGCTCAGGATCAATAGTAGGACCCACACAGCTCAGGATCAATAGGACCCTCACAGCTCAGGAATCAATACTTGGACCCGCACAGCTCAGGATCAATACTAGGACCCACACAGCTCAGGAATCAATACTAGGACCCACACAGCTCAGGATCAATAGGACCCACACAGCTCAGGATCAATAGGACCCACACAGCTCACGATCAATAGGACCCACACAGCTCAGTATTAATACTAGGACCCACACAGCTCAGGATCAATACTAGGACCCTCACAGCTCAGGATTAATACTAGGACCCACACAGCTCAGGATCAATAGGACCCACACAGCTCAGATCAATACTAGGACCCACACAGCTCAGGATTAATACTAGGACCCACACAGCTCAGGATCAATACTAGGACCCACACAGCTCAGGATCAATACTAGGACCCACACAGCTCAGGATCAATACTAGGACCCACACAGCTCAGGATCAATAGGACCCACACAGCTCAGGATCAATACTAGGACCCCACAGCTCAGGATCAATAGACCCACACAGCTCAGGATCAATACTAGGACCCACACAGCTCAGGATCAATAGGACCCACACAGCTCAGGATCAATACTAGGACCCACACAGCTCAGGATCAATAGGACCCACACAGCTCAGGATCAATACAAGGACCCACACAGCTCAGGATCAATACTAGGACCCACACAGCTCAGGATCAATACTAGGACCCACACAGCTCAGGGATCAATAGGACCCACACAGCTCAGGATCAATACTAGGACCCACACAACTCAGGAATCAATAGGACCCACACAGCTCAGGGATCAATAGGACCACACAGCTCAAGAATCAATAGGACCCACACAGCTCAGGGATCAATAGGGCCCACACAGCTCAGGAATCAATAGGACCCACACAGCTCAGGGATCAATAGGACCCACACAGCTAGGAATCAATAGAACCCACACAGCTCAGGATCAATAGGACCCACACAGCTCAGGATCAATAGGACCCACACAGCTCAGGAATCAATAGGACCCACACAGCTCAGGGATCAATAGGACCCCACACAGCTCAGGATCAATACTAGGACCCACACAGCTCAGGATCAATACTAGGACCCACACAGCTCAGGATCAATACTAGGACCCACACAGCTCAGGAATCAATAGGACCCACACAGCTCAGGGATCAATAGGACCCACACAGCTCAGGGATCAATAGGACCCACACAGCTCAGGATCAATACTAGGACCCACACAGCTCAGGATCAATACTAGGACCCACACAGCTCAGGATCAATAGTAGGACCACACAGCTCAGGGATCAATAGGACCCTCACAGCTCAGGAATCAATACTTGGACCCGCACAGCTCAGGATCAATACTAGGACCCACACAGCTCAGGAATCAATACTAGGACCCACACAGCTCAGGATCAATAGGACCCACACAGCTCAGGATCAATAGGACCCACACAGCTCACGATCAATAGGACCCACACAGCTCAGTATTAATACTAGGACCCACACAGCTCAGGATCAATACTAGGACCCTCACAGCTCAGGATTAATACTAGGACCCACACAGCTCAGGATCAATAGGACCCACACAGCTCAGGATCAATACTAGGACCCACACAGCTCAGGATTAATACTAGGACCCACACAGCTCAGGATCAATACTAGGACCCACACAGCTCAGGATCAATAGGACCCACACAGCTCAGGGATCAATAGGACCCACACAGCTCAGGATCAATACTAGGACCCACACAGCTCAGGATCAATAGGACCCACACAGCTCAGGGATCAATAGGACCCACACAGCTCAGGATCAATAGGACCCACACAGCTCAGGATCAATAGGACCCACACAGCTCAGGATCAATAGGACCCACACAGCTCAGGGATCAATAGGACCCACACAGCTCAGGATCAATAGGACCCACAGAGCTCAGGATCAATAGGACCCTCACAGCTCAGGGATCAATAGGACCCACACAGCTCAGGGATCAATAGGACCCACACAGCTCAGGGATCAATAGGACCCACACAGCTCAGGAATCAATATAGGACCACACAGCTCAGGGATCAATAGGACCCACACAGCTCAGGATCAATAGGACCCACACAGCTCAGGGATCAATAGGACCCACACAGCTCAGGGATCAATAGGACCCCACAGCTCAGGGATCAATAGGACCCACACAACTCAGGATCAATAGGACCCACACAACTCAGGGATCAATAGGACCCACAGCTCAGGGATCAATAGGACCCACACAGCTCAGGGATCAATAGGACCCACACAGCTCAGGGATCAATAGGACCCACACAGCTCAGGGATCAATAGGACCCACACAGCTCAGGGTCAATAGGACCCACACAACTCAGGAATCTTAACATCCATCATCCATGCATCATTAAGACATAGAAGCCGAGACCCCATCGTCAACAAAGGTAGCGTGAGGCGGCAGTGTTCGTGTAGGCTGGATTTGAGACGCTCCGATATACATACTTAAAAAATAAAGTAATTTCAAATCCCTCTGAAGGTAGACGCCCTCTGACTCTTAAAATGTATAACTACCAGGTTGAATTAGTGATAGAAATGATTGAAAGAAGAGGGTAACTATGAAGGCAGAAGGAGAGGGAGGGAGGCCTGGTCGGAGACCGGATCGCGGGGTTATTGATCCCCGGAAGCTACACAAGGTAGACACAAGGCATGAGAGAGTTGCTGGTTGAGATAAAATCAGCCTGTCTGTCTCTGTTGTTGATGTCCTTACTGGGGGCGTCTCCCCCTCCCTATACTTAGACGGGGGGGGGGTCATTCTAGACTTTCTCCCGTTCCAATTATAGACAACTTTTTTTCAAAGACTTTGACAACTTTTGACAGGCATCCCTATATTGAGGAGCACTCTAACCACTCTGACACGACGACGAGGCACTCTAATAGTCTGTAGTGCACTCTGGTACACGCTAGGATGGTCTCGGGAGGATGAGTGTGACACTCTGGTACACGCTAGGATGGTCTCGGGAGGATGAGTGTGACACTCTGGTACACGCTAGGATGGTCTCGGGAGGATAAGTGTGACTTTGGGAGTGAAGGAGATGGGAAGGGTAGGGAGGGGGGGGGGAATGACGTGAGGAAGGGAAGGAAGGGAGGATTGTACAGGAACATTGACGGCTTTGTCATTCATCGTCTCCGGTAGTTCAGATTAGTTCATTTTTTATTTATTTTTTTTTTTGGAGTGGTGAGAAATTGAGGAGGGGAGGAGGGAGGGTGAAGGAAGGGAGGTGAAGGAAGGGAGGTGAAGGAAGGAGGGTGAAGGAAGGAGGGAGGTGGAGTGGTGCTAACAGGAACGTCTTCGAAGACAGTGGTCGCGGATCTGGAGAAAGATAAGGGTCGGGACGGGAATTGGATCTTTCAGAGAGAGAGAGACAGAGAGAGACAGAGAGAGAGAGAGAGAGAGAGACAGTGGGCACTGCGCATGAGTGTGTGTGTGTAATTACGGTATATCCACTCCCTAAAATGTACTGAAAGACTGGAGCGTCATCTGATAAGCGGCCGGACCTTGCAAGCATCTCCCATTAGTTGCTGCAGTCAATGTTGCAACACAGGTCTTGTACTTACCTCTCATTACTCTTACACCTTCACCATCGCCTCCCTCCGCCCCTCCATAAGTGTTACAATCAGAAAGTTCTTCCTGACGTTTATATAACCCATTTTCTATGCATTTCTAATCCATTTCCGTTTTCGAATCCCATTTTTTTTGCCTATTTGTTCTAGCACACCTGTATGCCTGGATGTTTCCTGGGATGGATTCTGAGAGTTCTTCTCCTCAAGTCCGACCCGAGGCCAGGCCTGACTTGTGATAATTTGGTCCAATAGGCAATTTGGATTGCCTATTAGTAATTTGGTCCAATAACAATTTGGTCCAATTGTTTGGGGCGGAATGTATAGGCCTCCAGACTGGTTTGTCCGAAACTTCTTGCAGAAACGTCTGAGATATTTTCTTGGTGTCCATTTTTATTCTGATAATATTTCTTATGCTTGCTGGGAGGACATTCACTATGTCTCCTTGTGTCGTGAAGATGTATTTATGAGGAAGGAATTATGAGGAAAAGCGCCAAGCCTATATGGCATTTGGAAGGGTCAGGATAGGGATTTGGGATGGGACGGGATTTGGGAAGGAATGGTGCCCAACCACTTGGATGGTCGGGGATTGAACGCCGACCTGCAAGACGCGGGACCGTTACTCTACCGTCCAGCCCAACGTTAAGAGGTAAAGGTCCAAGGGTCAGTGATCGGTGCCTTCCTCTCCGGTGCCGGGCAATGTCGTTACATGTCATTGTGTTTTCTCAAGTTAGGTCGGCAGCTCTCAAGGGGAGCCGGTCGGCCGAGCGGACAGCACGCTGGACTTGTGATCCTGTGGTCCTGGTTCGATCCCAGGCGCCGGCGAGAAACAATGGGCAAAGTTTCTTTCACCCTATGCCCTGTTACCTAGCAGTAAAATAGGTACCTGGGTGTTAGTCAGCTGTCACGGGCTGGGGTGGAGGCCTGGTCGAGGACCGGGCCGCGGGGACACTAAAAAGCCCCGAAATCATCTCAAGATAACCTCAAGTTAGGTAGTTCGCGGAGAGGCCCATCACTTTATGATTAGTTGATGCAGAGAGTCGATTAGTTGATCTAGAGAGTGTGGTCGTGTGTGGGCTCAAAGCTCTCGTTCCACATCTGTCTAGCAATTTTCTATCTAGCTATCTATTTCCCTCCCCTCGTCCTGCCCCTTTCCCCTCCCCCTCCATCCTCGAACAGATAGACATTTTCATTTATATATTAAGTAAAGAATAAATATATGCGGGTAAACGGCGGGGGTAACACAAATAACTCTACGGACATCACGCGCTCGATTTCATCCAGTTTCCATTTCAGACATTATAAAATCTTTCGGGGGTTGCTGGGATGCAGGTTGCTGGGATGTAGGGTTGCTGAGATGTAGGCTTCTTAAAGCTACTTTAAGAAGTATAAGCCTACTCCGACCAGCCTATGTCCGTCCCATACCGCAGACCATTTCCCCTACAAATATGGGTACGGCTAGTCTGAAGGATCCACCCTCCAGGTTTTGACACACAGACAAACATATTCTCTCTAATAATACAGATCTATATATTAGTTTATAAGGAAGGTTCGTATACCCAGACATAATTTGTGTAGTATTCAGAGAATTTACCTCC
Organism: Procambarus virginalis; assembly: GCA_020271785.1. Taxonomy (NCBI): domain Eukaryota; kingdom Metazoa; phylum Arthropoda; class Malacostraca; order Decapoda; family Cambaridae; genus Procambarus; species Procambarus virginalis. Next base: position 20,692 of record WNGS01000868.1, on the reverse strand, counting down.
AATTTATAGTATATGCTACAGTAAATTCTATGTTGCCTTCTGCAATACTTTCAATCAATACTATTCAATACCTTCGTTTTAGTCCCTTTTACAGGCGTATTTCGGTACAAATCATTTATTATGAATTATTAGTAAGATATTAGTCATTCTAACTCGTGTCTTTGTTATTGTCTAAGCTTAAATCCCTTCATTTGTCAGCAATATATCCATCCGTAAGATGTCTGTATTTGAGGGGATTACAAAGTTGAGGATTGTGAAGTTGATTGCTTGAGGATTACAAAGTGAAGTGTCACAGCCTGGAGGGATTACAAAGTGCAGTGTCACAGCCTGGGAGGGATTACAAGTGGAGTGTCACATGTTGGCAGGGATTACAAAGTGGAGTGTCACATGTTGGCAGGGATTACAAAGTGGAGTGTCACATGTTGGCAGGGATTACAAAGTGGAGTGTCACATGTTGGCAGGGATTACAAAGTGGAGTGTCACAGCCTGGGAGGGATTACAAAGTGCAGTGTCACAGCCTGGAGGGATTACAAAGTGCAGTGTCACAGCCTGGGAGGATTGAATGAATGCTAGAACAAGTTATGAGACGGGATTACATAGTTAAATGTTGGATTACAGAATGTGATAAGAGCTTTGAGTGCTAGAGCTGGGAAAGGGAGGATAAAGTCGAGTGTCAGAGTTCGGAATTTGAGTACAAAGTTGAGTGCAAAGTGCCACAGCAAACTTCTGGAGTGTATGAAGCATTTGGCTCAAGAAAACACTTGCTTGAGGAACTTATCTTCGTCCCTTCTCACAGTGACAAGTGAAGATAGCAGTAAAGAACAATAAGAAAGGGAGGGAGAGAGAGAGGGAGGGAGAGAGAGAGAGAGAGGGAGGGAACAAATTTAGAGGCAGTTGCATATAATCAACGCTGGGACCTCTGCCGAATGCCAAAGGAATATCGCTTTGCCCCTCCCCTCGCCTGTCCCCCCTCCCTCCGCCCCCCTCTTCTGTGTGACCTTTGACCTTCAGGAAGGTGCGCACCTTGACCAGAGCCACCATGGTGCCAGCGACTTGCAACGCCCCACCTCCATAAACTACCTGAATGGCACTCTGCAAATTGCACGGGTTTTCAGTCATATATAACTCTCGTTAGACACTCAACCAAACACCTGTTTGATACCTAGAGGTTCAGTACACCTGTTTGATACCTAGAGGTTCAGTACACCTGCTTACGGTACCTAGAGGTCAGTACACCTGCTTACGGTACCTAGAGGTTCAGTACACCTGCTTACGGTACCTAGAGGTTCAGTACACCTGCTTACGGTACCTAGAGGTTCAGTACACCTGTTTACGGTACCTAGAGGTTCAGTACACCTGTTTACGGTACCTGGAAGCTCAATACACTTGTCTATAACATTTATAGGTTTAAATTACCTGTAGTTGTTAATCTAATCATTGTCATTCTCGCTACAACGATACATACATAGAATTGGAGGTAATTCCCCTTGACTGTCGTCTTGTGCCAATTAGCGTTGCTAATTGCATATTGTTCCTGATCTTATCTTTACAGGTCCTGATAACGCGAGAGTTTATATAGTGCGATACAATCAGCTGTTGAAGAAGCACCGTTGACACCAGGTATGGTTGTTGGCTCTGAACAAGGGTTAGCAGTCAGTCTGGACGTTACTTGATGTTTTGTGACGAGTTAGGTGTCAGTTTGGTACCATTGATACCTAACTGATACCCAACTGAGATTTTTGTAAACCTTACCTGGAGTAAGTTACTTGGAAGTGTTTTACCCCGTTTCCTTGTCAGGTAAGATGCTAGGGGCTCCTCTGGCCTCCTCCCAAGAAAGATAACATTTCTACTCATAGGAATGTCTATGAATACATCACCGCGGGTGTCTAACTTGTATTTTCAGAAACGATAGTATAAATGTATATTCTCATATATATTATATAATTACTCCTCGGTGTTCTTATTACCCCTGGGTGTTCTATTACCCCTCGGTGTTCTATTGCCCCTCGGTGTTCTATTATCCCTTGGTGTTCTATTATCCCTCGGTGTTCTATTACCCCGCGGTGTTCTATTATCATCGGTTGTCTATTACCCCTCTGTGTTCTATTCCCCTCGGTGTTCCATTATCCGGCTGGTGTGTTCTATTATCCTCTGGTGTTCTATTACCCCGTCGGTGTACTATTATCGTCTGTGTTCTATTGTTTACCTGGTTGATTACCTGGTTGATACCTGGTTGAATACTGTTGATACCTGGTTGATGGGGTTCTGGGAGTTGTTCTACTCCCCAAGCCCGGCCCGAGGCCAGACTTGACTTGTGAGAGTTGGTCCACCAGGACCTTGCCATCGACGTCTTGTACAACATGTCGGTGGAAAGAGTACTTCGTGCATGCTCTCGTATCTTACTAACTTGGCTATGGGGCAGATCCTCCGATTTCTAAACAATAAATGAAATTCTTACGAGGTGTGAGTTCCGTGTTTCAGATTCGTGTTCTCGAACTGTTCTTCCTAGTTCTCTCTCTCGAGGTATGCCTTGTCACCAGCCTGCCTTAAAGGAAATGACCCCATTTGACCAAGTATACAGTTTCATCAGTCCTTAACCTCACGTCTACAGCTGGAAGGCAAGTCAATCCATTTGGACTTGGAAGTGAAGTTCGGCTGACTGTAAATAGCTTTTGTTGATATAAAAGGCCTTATCCAGCCATTGCCTCTGCTCTCTTCTCTCTCTCTACTCTCTCTCTCTCTCTCTCTCTCCTCTCTCTCTCTCTCTCTCTCTCCTCCTCACGTTCTGGAAAGGGTAGTGTGGGCGAGGCTCTCGAAGGAGAAAGATGGAGCCAGACAAGGGGTTTGTTGACCCCTTGTAGTCGATTCTCTGTCTCACGGACGCTCCCCACCACCAGGAGGTTTATGACAGGTTCAGGGACGCTCCAGCCAGAGGAGGTCATAGGGCATTTCACTTGCTTGTATTCCTTACCGCAAGGCATCTAAGGAGGTCACAAGCAGGTTGCCAGCGAGCTCAACATCTGGTACCAGGATGACGTCACTCTGGCGGCACTCAGAGCTGTAGATCCTCTAGAGTGCCTCCTAGTGGATCTATAAATGGCGGAATCTAAGGGAAAGGAGTTAGGACTCATCCTGAACCCTTCAAAGTGCAAATCATCTCGTCTAATCACTCACAGATGCTGTAACACCCGGCCCATCATACTCTCAGTGATGGGTCCCAGCTACAACGACATAGGAGCTCCTCTTGACTCGAATGCCATTGATGAAATCCTCCAAGAAAAGATGAACTACCGAAGGAAGGTTGCAAGAAAGAAACAGGTATTCTTGGATGCCCACGATGCCTGTACCTCCTCACAAGGTGCCTGGCATTGCACACGCTTACCTCTTACCTAAGGTGTGCTCCCTTTTTTCGTTAAGCCCAAAATTAACAGTATGACAAATTCCTAAAAGCAATATTCATAGTGTTAAAACTGTCTTTGAAAGATGACCAGTGGGACCAAGCAACGTTCCCAGTGACTTCAGGTGGTTAGGTATGCGCAAGGCAAACTGCCATTTGTCAAGAGGAGGAAGAAAAAGGAGAAGGGAAAACTGGCTCAATTCAATATACACAAGGAAACCACACTCGCGTGATATATCAATGGGGAATTATCAATTGAAACAATGCGGGTGATTGAACCCTATACCTGGGACTCCCCACGTCGCGAAACTTTACTCCGGATCACGACATGGCTTCACTGGGGTTCATGAATCATATTCACTGAAGAAGCCAGCCGCCAGAGAGATATTACTTACAGGTTCTTCACCCCGAACACTTCCCAAACGATGAAAGCACGAAACTTCTATTACATCAAGTCAGCACCTGGTGGAAAGTAGCTCAAAACAATGGTTAATCTGTAAAAAAAACAAAATCTACCGAACCGTTCAGGCGCTAGAGACAGAACAAAAGTATAGACCAACACACACAAACAATAAAATAAATTGTCTTCATATCTTTTTCTGTTGTGGTGTAGGTTAGGATAAGTTAGGATAAGTTAGGATATGTGCTTTGGCATGGTACTGTGTCAGGAATTTTGATCAATTTTCAGGGTGACTGCACTAACCAAATACGGCAGAGGCAGGGGGACGTATACTCACCACAATGGTGTATGAGTAACCAGCAGGTAT
>WNGS01000866.1:0-13033 GCA_020271785.1 Procambarus virginalis | reverse complement strand
GTGCAGCAGAGCTACAGCAGCGCAGAGGGGCAGCAGCAGCAGGAGCAGACAGATGGGAGGCAGCAGCAGCAGCAGCAGGCGCAGCAGAGGGTGGCAGCGCAGCAGCAGCAACACGAGGGTGGCAGCAGCAGCAGGAGCAGCAGAGGGTGGAAGCACCAGCAGCATCAGGGAAGGGGAGCAGCAGCAGGAGGCAGGGTGTGGCAGCAGCAGCAGGAGCAGCAGAGGGTGGCAAGCAGCAGCAGGAGCAGCAGAGGGTGGCAGCAGAGGGTGGCAGCAGAGGGTGGCAGCAGGAGAGGGTGGCAGCAGCAGCAGGAGCAGCAGAGGTGGGGGGAGCAGCAGGGGCAGCAGGCAGGAGCAGGGAGGGTGGGCAGGCAGACAGCACGAGGGGCAGGGGAGGGCAGCAGTAGCAGGGTGGGCAGCAGTAGCAGGAGCAGCAGAGGGTGTGCAGCAGCAGGCAGGAGCAACAGAGGGTGGACAGCAGCAGCAGGAGCAGCGAGAGGGTCGGCCAGTAAGCAGGAGCCAGGGGTGGCAGCAGCATGCAAGCAGCCACAGAGTAAGGTGGCAGCGAGCAGCAGGAGCAGCAGAGGGTGGCAGACAGCGGAGCAGCAGAGGGTGGCGCAGAGCAGCAGCAGCAGAGGGTGCAGCAGCAGCAGGAGCAGCAGAGGGTGGCAGCAGCAGCAGGAGCAGCAGAGGGTGGCATCAGCAGCAGGAGCAAGCAGAGGGTGGAGGAGGAGAGGGTGGCAGCAGCAGGAGCACGAGTGTGGCAGCAGCGGGTAGCGTGGCAGCAGGGGTGGCGCGAAGCAGAGGGTTGCATGAAGCGAGAGGTTGGCAGCAGCAGCAGAGGGTGGCAGCAGCAGGAGAGGGTGGGCAGCACAGCAGAGGGTGGCAGCAGCAGTCAGAGGGTGGAAGCAGCAGCAGCAGGGTGGGCAGCAGCAGAGAGGTTGGCAGCAGCAGCAGAGGTTGCAGCAACAGAAGAGGGGGGCAGGCAACAACAACAGCAGCAGCGCAGGAAGAGGGGGCAGTGCAGCAGCAGCAGAGGTGCAGCAGCAGGAGCAGCAGAGGGGGCAGCAGAGGGTGGCAGTAGCAGCAGCAGGAGAGGGTGGCAGCAGAAGGAGCAGCAGAGGGTGGCAGCAGAGGGTGGCAGCAGAGGGTGGCAGCAGAGGGTGGCAGCAGAGGGTGGCAGCAGAGGGTGGCAGCAGCAGGAGAGGGTGAGGTGAGCCGCAGGAGCAGCAGAGGGTGGCAGCAGAGGGTGGCAGCAGAGGGTGGCAGCAGAGGGTGGCAGCAGGAGAGGGTGGCAGCAGCGCAGCAGCAGAGGGTGGCAGCAGCAGCAGGAGGGTGCAGCAGCAGCAAGGGTGGCAGCAGCAGAAGAGGGTTGGCAGCAACAACAAAGCAGCAGCAGCAGCAGAGGGTGGGGTACGTACGCGGGAGTGGGGGAAGGAGCCTGCTTACTAAATCACCTCCGCACCGCCACACATCATTATTTGGACGCCTGCCTGGCTGTCTGCCGGCACCACACGGAGGGGGAGGGAGAGAGAGAGAGAGAGCGAGAGGAGAGAGAGAGGAAGGAGAGAGAGAGGACGAGTAGAGAGAGAGAGTACAGGCAGGCAGCAGGCAGGCAGGCAGGCAGGCAGCAGCAGCAGAACTGACACAACACAACCCACAACAAACCACACACAAACACCACACACACACCACACACACACACACACACACACACAGGGGGGGTACTGGTGGCTGAGTGGATTAACGTAGCACGATGGCTAGTAGCCTGTGGGACTAGGGGTTCGATTCCCCACGCCGACGATAAACAAAATGGGCAGAGTTTATTTCACCATTTTTGCTCTGTTCACCTAAGCAGTAAATAGGTACCTTGGAGACAGCCAGCTGTTAATGTCTGCTCCTGGGGTGTGTGTTTGAAAAAGAAGTTAGAAGTTAGTAAACAGTTGATTGATTGACGTTTGAGAGGAGGGTCGAAAGAGCAGAGCTCACCAATGGAGTTACACATTGAAACACACACATGAAGGAGGGAGAGACAGGCAGGCAGGAGTAAAGTAGAGATGTATGTGTTACCTCCCCTCCGTCTCCCCCAGTGAGAGCTCTCACCTCCTACCATCATGGGAGCCTTATCCTACTAATTGTCCCGGCAAACCAGAAGAAGAAAAGTAGGTAAATGCAGAAGGCCTTTTGGCCATACGAGGCAGCTCCTTATTTATAACCACCCAATCCTACTCGTATACATTTCCAACCCACGTTTAAAACACTCGAGGGACCCCACTCCACCACGTTAAGGGGTAATTTGTTCCACAAGTCCACAACCCTGTTTACGAAATCGTAGTTCCAGGTCTTAACAATGTTTAACAAATTTGCTATTTTTTATTCCAGATAGTTGACTTTGATAGTGGTAAGGATGTGATGTTGGTACCTTGACTTTAGGAAGGTCTTGATACATTGCGACATGAAATGGGGCTGATTAAAAAAGATAGGGGCTATGGTATTGTGGGTGCTATTTAAGTTGGATTAGAGGCATGGTACACCAAAGAAAACAGAGAGTTAGCTATAATATGGGGTTAAGTCAGAGTGGAGAAGTTGTTAGTGGGAGTGCTCCAAAGGCTCTGTCCCGGACCTCTGTTGTTATTAATATATATAAATATTTAATTCAAGGTTTGAGTAGCAATTTGCAAAATTTGCAGATGATACAAAAATCGGATGTAGGAATAACACGAAAGGGACCTCGTATCACTTCAAGATTATCTAAGATAGGGTTTGACATGGTTTAAAATACTTGGCAGGACTCAGTTTAATCTATAAATGTAAAGTCTGTGAGCTAGTAATGATGATAGAGTTACAAGATACGAGCATAGATGGTGAAGAGATTGCGAATGCGGATTGCGAAAGGGAATTCTATAGTACGGCGACCCCAAGAACTGAACTGCATAATCTAAATGGAGCCTAACCAGACCAAGATATAACAGAAGAACCACACCAGGTGTCTTGTTACTAACGCGTCGATTACATAAATCCCAGTGTCCTATTTGCCTTATTACGAACATTCATGCATTGATTTTGGTTTTAAATTTTTACTAATCATAACTCCCAGATCTCTTTCGCAATCTCAACACCATCTAGCTCGTATCTTGTAACTCTATCATCATTACCTAGCCTCAGAACTTTACATTTATCAGCATTAAACTGCGTCTGCCAAACTTTTAACCATTTCAAAACCCTATTTAGATAATCTTGAAGTGATAGAGAGTCCCTTTCCGTGCTTATTTCTCTCCTGATTTTTGTATCATCTGCAAATTTGCAAATGTTGCTACTCAAACTTGAATCTAAATCATTTATATATATATTATAAACAACAGAGGTCCCAGGACAGAGCCTTGAGGCACTCCACTTACAACATTTTCCCACTCTGACTTAACCCCATTTATACTAACTCTCTGTTTTCTTTGGTGTACTCATGCTCTAATCCAACTTAATATAGCACCCCCAATACCACGAGCCTCTATCTTTTTAATCAGTCTTCCATGTGGCACTGTATCAAAACCTTTACCTAAGTCAAGGTACACAACCTCACAAACCTTCCCATTATCATCTGCCTCAACTATGCTGGAGTAAAATGATAGCTTATTAGTATTCAATCTATTCAATTTGAATGGTATACTACGTGCCTGTTCTTTGCTTAGAATATGTTTAAATAACTTATATTTTGAATCCACATCAAAATCCCTTTTACATCACCCATTGCTGGGTTCACGACTCGCTCCAAGACTGGCCCATCATTATTATCTATTCTCCCTATGTCCAAGACTTTCCAATCTATTTGACCTAAACAATTTCTTAGCCTATTAAAATCAGCTTTTCGAAAATCTGGTACTTTAACAGAATTTTTTCTTCAGATCTCTTCCATTCTATGCTAAATCTGATTTCTTTGTAATCACTGTTCCCTAGCTCACTCCCTATTTCGATGTCATTAAGTTGTGTTTCCCTGTTAGTTAACACTAAATCTTAAATATTGTTTTCCTGCGTTGGTTCCTTGAAAATCTTCTGCTTCATTATTCCCTGTTCTGTTCAACCAGTTTATTCTACTAAAATTAAAGTCACCCATGACACAAAAACTGCTAGACCTAGATGCTCTACATATTTCATCCCGTAGATGCCTTGCTTCCATTTTGTCTAAATTTAGTGGTCTATAGATAACTCCTATTATAAGATTATTTGCTTTTTCGTTTAATTCTAACCAAATAGTTTCTGTGTGTGGCTCAGTTTTGATTCCCTCTTTGAGACTATATTAAAAAATTTTCCCTAATATATATGGCTACTCCCCCTCCTCGTCTAATATATCTTATCTGTATGAATTAGTTTTTATTTGAAATTCAGCTAATAGTTCTCTATTTTCTACATTCATCCACGTTTCGGTAGATGCAATAATATATATTTTTTCTGTGCATACAAGAGCGTTTAAATCGTTAATTTTGTTTCTTTGACTTCTACTGTTAGTGTAATATAACCTAAGTGTATTCTTATTTTGTAGCCCTTTCTCTTTCCCTGATCATTTTGCCAATTTGTTTCTCCCACAAACACATAAATTTTATTACCTTTCTCCATATCAATTCCCATACCACTATCTCCTAACAGTTTAAACCCCAACAAACCCCTCCCACAACAGGTTCCAAGCAGTTGGCAACAGCAACAACCCCAGCCCTAGATAGATGCACCCCATCCCGAGCATACATGGCATTTCTTCCATACAAGTGTTTCCAGTTATCTATGAATGATATTGCATTTGATTTGCAATATTTGTCCTGCCGGCACTTGACACTATGTGCCCTCGACAACCATTCATTTCCAACTCCCTTTCTTGGAAGAATGTCACATATGATCGGGATTCCTGCCTTGCTCCTAACTTATTCTATGACTGTCTTATAGCTCTGTATTAGTGCCTCACTCCTAACTCGTCCAACATCATTTCCACCGGCACTGATACAAATAATGGGTTTGTTGCCATTTACAGCTATAATATCATTCATGTTGTTAACATTCAAGTCACTTGTGCTGTCCCGTCTTGAGTACTGTTCAGTACTCACTTCCCCCTTCAGAGCAGGAGAGATTGCTGAAATAGAGGGAATACAGAGAACATATACAGCACGTATAGACGCGATAAAGCACCTAAATTATTGGGATCGTCTCAAAGCTCTAAAAATGTACTCACTAGAAAGAAGACGAGAAAGATATCAAATAATATACACCTGGAAGATACTGGAGGGCCAGGTCCCAAATCTACACAGTAAAATAACAACGTACTGGAGTGAACGATATGGAAGAAAATGCAGAATAGAACCAGTGAAGAGCAGGGGTGCCATAGGCACAATCAGAGAACACTGTATAAACATCAGAGGTCCGCGGTTGTTCAACGTCCTCCCAGCAAGCATAAGAAATATTGCCGGAACAACCGTGGACATCTTCAAGAGGAAACTAGATTTATTCCTCCAAGGAGTTCCGGACCAGCCGGGCTGTGGTGGGTATGTGGGCCTGCGGGCCGCTCCAAGCAACAGCCTAGTGGACCAAACTCTCACAAGTCAAGCCTGGCCTCGGGCCGGGCTTGGGGAGTAGAAGAACTCCCAAAACCCCATCAACCAGGTATCAACCAGGTAACAATATCACCAATTCCTGCTCCCGGATAGCAAACGTTAACCTGTTCCCCCTTATCTCTGGCACAAAGAGTTCTGTCCAGATACCTCACCTGAGAATCTCCATCAACCAAAATTAGCTTAGGTACTTCTATTACTTTGTGAGCAGCTTGATGGACCTGCGCTTCCTTCTTTGTCTAGCCTCTCGTGGGACCACCGTCTCCCCCCCCCCCCCCCGACACCGAACATGTTTATTATGATGTTGTTGGACAATCTAATTGTCAAATTTTTCTTAGTTAGGTTAGCTTTTGTTTGTGGCATGAGTTGAGTTGTGGGTTTGGATACTAAACCTCGTTATTTTTAACAAATTAACAAGGTTTACTAAGTGCTTGCGCGGGGGGGGGGGTTGTAACAAACTGGGTTTGTTGTATGAATTATCCAGAATGTTTAGTTACAGGGGAGAATGGGAAGCTGGACCACGTGGTGACCCGGGACCTGACCCCAGGGAATTCGCGGTGAAATNAGCTGTTCCTGCACCGTCCAGCTGTTACTGCACCGTCCAGCAGTTCTGCACGTCCAGCTGTTCTTGTACCGTCAGCAGTTCCTGCCCCGTCCACCTGTCCTGCACCGTCCAGCTGTTCCTGCACCGTCCAGCTGTTCTGCACCGTCCAGCTGTCTACACCGTCCAGCTGTTACTGCACCGTCCAGCTGTTACTGCACCGTCCAGCTGTTACCACCGTCCAGCTGTTACTGCACCGTCCACCTGTTCCTGCACCGTCCACCTGTTCTGCACCGTCCACTGTTCCTGCACTGTCCAGCAGTTCCTGCCCCGTCCACCAGTTCTTGCACCGTCCAGCTGTTACTGCACCGTCCAGCAGTTCCTGCACCGTCCACCAGTTCTTGCACCGTCCAGCTGTTACTGCACCATCCAGCTGTTACTGCACCGTCCAGCTGTTACTGCACTGTCAGCAGTTCCTGCACCGTCCACCAGTTCTTGCACCGTCCAGCTGTTACTGCACCGTCCACCTGTTCCTGCACCGTCCACCAGTTCTTGCACCGTCCAGCTGTTACTGCACCGTCCAGCTGTTTCTGCACCGTCCAGCAGTTCCTGCCCCGTCCACCTGTTCCTGCACCGTCCACCAGTTGTTGCACCGTCCAGCTGGTACTGCACCGTCCAGCAGTTCCTGCACCGTCCACAGTTCTTGCACCGTCCAGCAGTTCCTGCACGTCCACCTGTTCCTGCACCGTCCACCAGTTGTTGCACCGTCCAGCTGTTACTGCACCGTCCAAACAGTTCCTGCACCGTCCACCAGTTCTTGCACCGTCCAGCAGTTCCTGCCCCGTCACCTGTTCCTGCACCGTCCACCAGTTCCTGCACCGTCCACCTGTTCCTGCACCGTCCAGCAGTTCCTGCACCGTCCAGCAGTTCCTGCACCGTCAGCAGTTCCTGCACCGTCCAGCTGTTACTGCACCGTTGCCCTGATTTTCAACAATTGGTCAGGTATTCGTTCCCCCAGGAGGCCTTCAGCTTCACCATCACCGTCACTGCTTCACCATCACCGTCACTGCTTCAGCATCACCGTCACTGCTTCACCATTACCGTCACTGCTTCACCATTACCGTCACTGCTTCACCATTACCGTCACTGCTTCACCATTACCGTCACTGCTTCACCATCACCGTCACTGCTTCACCATCACCGTCACTGCTTCACCATCACCGTCACTGCTTCACCATCACCGTCACTGCTTCACCATCACCGGCACTGCTTCACCATCACCGTCACTGCTTCACCATCACCGTCACTGCTTCACCATCACCGTCACTGCTTCAGCATCACCGTCACTGCTTCACCATTACCGTCACTGCTTCACCATTACCGTCACTGTTTCACCATTACCGTCACTGCTTCACCATTACCGTCACTGCTTCACCATTACCGTCACTGCTTCACCATCACCGTCACTGCTTCACCATCACCGTCACTGCTTCACCATCACCGTCACTGCTTCACCATCACCGTCACTGCTTCACCATCACCGTCACTGCTTCACCATCACCGTCACTGCTTCACCATCACCGTCACTGCTTCACCATCACCGGCACTGCTTCACCATCGCCGTCACTGCTTCACCATCACCGTCACTGCTTCAGCATCACCGTCACTGCTTCACCATTACCGTCACTGCTTCACCATTACCGTCACTGCTTCACCATTACCGTCACTGCTTCACCATTACCGTCACTGCTTCACCATTACCGTCACTGCTTCACCATTACCGTCACTGCTTCACCATCACCGTCACTGCTTCACCATTACCGTCACTGCTTCACCATTACCGTCACTGCTTCACCATCACCGTCACTGCTTCACCGTCACTGCTTCACCATCACCGTCACTGCTTCACCATCACCGTCACTGCTTCACCATTACCGTCACTGCTTCACTATCACCGTCACTGCTTCACCATCACCGTCACTGCTTCACCATCACCGTCACTGCTTCACCATCACCGTCACCGCTTCACCATCACCGTCACCGCTTCACCATCACCGTCACTGCTTCACCATCACCGTCACCGCTTCACCATCACCGTCACTGCTTCACCATCACCGTCACTGCTTCACCATCACCGTTTCACCATCACCGTCACTGCTTCACCATCACCGTCACTGCTTCACCATCACCGTCACTGCTTCACCATCACCATCACTGCTTCACCATCACCGTCACTGCTTCACCATCACCGTCACTGCTTCACCATCACCGTCACTGCTTCACCATCACCGTCACTGCTTCACCATCACCGTCACTGCTTCACCATCACCGTCACTGCTTCAGCAGACAGTGGCAGCAGGTGCGGCCATTGCTCCCACACTCAGGCTAGTGAGCTAAGCTTCGATCCTCGCTCAATTTGAGTCGATAATCGGCTGTCGTGCCGCGTGGAGTCAACAGTAGCTTGAACCTTCTGTAGCTCGCATTGTTCTTTTGTGTCTCGTCTGTGTTTACCTTATCCTGAGGTTTACCTGTGCTGGCTTTCTATAGTTACTTATATACAAATATTACGGTGTATCCCACGGCTCCTGTGTCTTGCCAGAAAGTGTAAAGTTGGGTATACTTTCTGTGTACACCGATGGGGTATACCTATATATATACCCTCTTGTATACCGGGTTTAGAAGCTTATACCAAGCTTCGGGCCGGGCTTGGGGAGGAGTAGAACTCCCAGAACCCCATCAAGCAGGTAGTATAATGTGTATTTGTATAGGCTTGCGGGGGTTGAGACTCGGCTCCCCCTGCCAGCGTGGATATTACGATGATAGCTGATGTTAAGACCTGGTTGTCTCTCTTCCTCAGCGTGCGGAGCGTGATGCACAAACACCTGGAGAAGATGGGCGAGGTCAACTTCGACAAGATCTTCAACCAGAAACTCGGTGAGTAGACCTTACTGTGTTGCGCCATCCTTGTGGTAGGTTTATAGGTCGTCACGGCTCACCAGGTGTGGTGTTGTGACGGGCCCACCAGGTGTGTTGTTGTGACGGCCCACCAGGTGTGGTGTTGTGACGGGCCACCAGGTGTGGTGTTGTGACGGGCCCACCAGGTGTGTTGTTGTGACGGGCCCACCAGGTGTGTTGTTGTGACGGGCCCACCAGGTGTGGTGTTGTGACGGGCCCACCAGGTGTGGTGTTGTGACGGCCCACCAGGTGGTGTTGTGACGGCCCACCAGGTGTGGTGTTGTGACGGCCCACCAGGTGTGGTGTTGTGACGGCCCACCAGGTGTGGTGTTGTGACGGCCCACCAGGCGTGTTGTCGTCACGACCCACCAGGCGTGTTGTCGCCACCACCCACCAGGTGTGTTGTCGTCACCACCCACCAGGTGTGTTGTCGTCACCACCCACCAGGTGTGTTGTTACGGGCCACCAGGTGTGTTGTCATCACCACCCACCAGGTGTGTTGTCGTCACCACCCACCAGGTGTGTTGTCGTCACCACCCACCAGGTGTGTTGTCGTCACCACCCACCAGGTGTGTTGTCGTCACCACCCACCAGGTGTGTTGTCGTCACCACCCAACAGGTGTGTTGTCACCACCACCCAACAGGTGTGTTGTCGTCACCACCCACCAGGTGTGTTGTCGTCACCACCCACCAGGTGTGTTGTCGTCACCACCCACCAGGTGTGTTGTCGTCACCACCCACCAGGTGTGTTGTCGTCACCACCCACCAGGTGTGTTGTCGTCACCACCCACCAGGTGTGTTGTCGTCACCACCCACCAGGTGTGTTGTCGTCACCACCCACCAGGTGTGTTGTCGTCACCACCCACCAGGTGTGTTGTCGTCACCACCCACCAGGTGTGTTGTCGTCACCACCCACCAGGTGTGTTGTCGTCACCACCCACCAGGTGTGTTGTCGTCACCACCCACCAGGTGTGTTGTCGTCACCACCCACCAGGTGTGTTGTCACCACCACCCAACAGGTGTGGGTGCAAGCCAGAAAGAGTATTGTAACATCACCTTGACAAACAGGTTTGTTGAGAACTGAAAGCATATTACAGTTCCAATAATAGTCTACATGTAAACTGGCAAATTTGTCCTAAACGGAGATTATTCTCAAGTTATAACATTGTATTTCAAATCGTTGTTTTAAAATATAAAAAAAAATTAAGGCGAAAACGTATTTTTTAAGAATTGGTTTTCAACGGAATTATCGGGCACGCTGAAATAGTTTTCTAAATCCATATTTCCCTTTATTGTCAATAATACACCGTATTAACATAACCAAACGTAATGTGACCTAACCCAACCAAGCCTTAACCTACAACAGCCTTAACCTAACCAGGGATAGAAGTAGATTATAGGACCAATTATGTAGTCATTGCCAATGATCCGGGCTGTGATTTTCTACGTCCGACTGCGAGCAGATGCGTCCAAAAGCCTGATTACTAGCGGTCATGGGCGTAGTTTACCTTGAGGGGTAAACAAGGGTTTACTGTTTACTATCCAGACAAGGGTTTACTTGACGGGCGTCAGGAGGCTGAAGACATCGTCAGTGGTCGGCCCCGGCCACTCGCTCCCCGCTACTTTACCACACTAAAATATTAATAATTTTTCCGCCATGATTACCACCAGTGTAATGGAGTGAGGGGGGGGGGAGGGGGTTACTTGTGTCCTCTAATTACCCCCGCTAGTGTGGCCAGTGTTATTACCCCCACTAGTGTGGTCGGTGTTATTACCCCGCTAGTGTGGCCAGTGTTATTACCCCCGCTAGTGTGGCCAGTGTTATTACCCCCGCTAGTGTGGTCAGTGTTATTACCCCCGCTAGTGTGGTCAGTGTTATTACCCCCGCTAGTGTGGTCAGTGTTATTACCCCCGCTAGTGTGGTCAGTGTTATTACCCCCGCTAGTGTGGTCAGTGTGTATTACCCCCGCTAGTGTGGTCAGGTCAGTGGGTGTTATTACCCCCGCTAGTGTGGTCAGTGGGTGTTATTACCCCCGCTAGTGTGGTCAGTGGGTGTTATTACCCCCGCTAGTGTGGTCAGTGTTATTACCCCCGCTAGTGTGGTCAGTGTTATTACCCCGCTAGTGTGGTCAGTGTTATTACCCCCGCTAGTGTGGTCAGTGTTATTACCCCCGCTAGTGTGGTCAGTGTTATTACCCCCGCTAGTGTGGTCAGTGTTATTACCCCGCTAGTGTGGTCAGTGTTATTACCCCCGCTAGTGTGGTCAGTGTTATTACCCGCTAGTGTGGTCAGTTGTTATTACCCCGCTAGTGTGGTCAGTGTTATTACCCCCGCTAGTGTGGTCAGTGTTATTACCCCCGCTAGTGTGGTCAGTGTTATTACCCCGCTAGTGTGGTCAGTGTTATTACCCCCGCTAGTGTGGCCAGTGTTATTACCCCCGCTAGTGTGGCCAGTGTTATTACCCCCGCTAGTGTGGTCAGTGTTATTACCCCGCTAGTGTGGTCAGTGTTATTACCCCCGCTAGTGTGGTCGGTGTTATTACCCCCGCTAGTGTGGCCAGTGTTATTACCCCCGCTAGTGTGGTCAGGTTATTACCCCCGCTAGTGTGGTCAGTGTTATTACCCCCGCTAGTGTGGTCAGTGTTATTACCCCCGCTAGTGTGGTCAGTGTTATTACCCCCGCTAGTGTGGTCAGTGTTATTACCCCGCTAGTGTGGTCAGTGTTATTACCCCCGCTAGTGTGGTCAGTGTTATTACCCCCGCTAGTGTGGTCAGTGTTATTACCCCGCTAGTGTGGTCAGTGTTATTACCCCGCTAGTGTGGTCAGTGTTATTACCCCCGCTAGTGTGGTCAGTGTTATTACCCCCGCTAGTGTGGTAAGTGTTATTACCCCCGCTAGTGTGGTCAGTGTTATTACCCCGCTAGTGTGGTCAGTGTTATTACCCCGCTAGTGTGGTCAGTGTTATTACCCCCGCTAGTGTGGTCAGTGTTATTACCCCGCTAGTGTGGTCAGTGTTATTACCCCCGCTAGTGTGGCCAGTGTTATTACCCCCGCTAGTGTGGCCAGTGTTATTACCCCGCTAGTGTGGCCAGTGTTATTACCCCCGCTAGTGTGGTCATGTTATTACCCCCGCTAGTGTGGTCAGTGTATTACCCCCGCTAGTGTGGTCAGTGTTATTACCCCCGCTAGTGTGGCCAGTGTTATTACCCCGCTAGTGTGGTCAGTGTTATTACCCCCGCTAGTGTGGTCAGTGTTATTACCCCCGCTAGTGGTGGTCAGTGTTATTACCCCGCTAGTGTGGTCAGTGTTATTACCCCCGCTAGTGTGGTCAGTGTTATTACCCCCGCTAGTGTGGTCAGTGTTATTACCCCCGCTAGTGTGGTCAGTGTTATTACCCCCGCTAGTGTGGTCAGTGTTATTACCCCCGCTAGTGTGGTCAGTGTTATTACCCCCGCTAGTGTGGTCAGTGTTATTACCCCCGCTAGTGTGGTCAGTGTTATTACCCCGCTAGTGTGGTCAGTGTTATTCCCCGCTAGTGTGGTCAGTGTTATTCCCCCGCTAGTGTGGTCAGTGTTATTACCCCCGCTAGTGTGGTCAGTGTTATTACCCCCGCTAGTGTGGTCAGTGTTATTACCCCCGCTAGTGTGGTCAGTTATTACCCCCGCTAGTGTGGTCAGTGTTATTACCCCCGCTAGTGTGGTCAGTGTTATTACCCCCGCTAGTGTGGTCAGTGTTATTACCCCCGCTAGTGTGGCCAGTGTTATACCCCCGCTAGTGTGGCCAGTGTTATTACCCCCGCTAGTGTGGTCAGTGTTATTACCCCCGCTAGTGTGGTCAGTGTTATTACCCCCGCTAGTGTGGTCAGTGTTATTACCCCGCTAGTGTGGTCAGTGTTATTACCCCCGCTAGTGTGGTCAGTGTTATTACCCCCCGCTAGTGTGGTCAGTGT
>WNGS01000865.1:45795-67445 GCA_020271785.1 Procambarus virginalis | reverse complement strand
ACGAGACAAACATCAAACGAGATAAAACACCTAAATTATTGGGATCGTCTCAAAGCTCTCCAAATGTACTCTCTAGAAAGGAGACGAGAGAGATACCAAATAATATACACGTGGAAAATACTGGAGGGCCAGGTCCCAAATCTACACAGTAAAATAACAACGTACTGGAGTGAACGATATGGAAGAAAATGCAAGATTGAACCAGTGAAGAGCAGAGGTGCCATAGGCACAATCAGAGAACACTGTATAAACATCAGAGGTCCGCGGTTGTTCAACGTCCTCCCAGCGACTATAAGAAATATTGCCGGAACAACCGTGGACATCTTCAAGAGAAAACTGGACTGTTTCCTAAGAGAAGTCCCGGATCAGCCGGGCTGTGGTGACCTGCGGGCTCTGCGGGCCACTCCAAGCAACAGCCTGGTGGATCAAACTCTCACAAGTCGAGCCTGGCCTCGGGCCGGGCTTGGGGAGTAGAAGAACTCCCAGAACCCCATCAACCAGGTATCAACCAGGTATCCACAGCACCCAACCGCAGTTTGGTACTTCTACACATCGTGAAATGGGGCCTCGTGGACCTTTAGAAAATAAACTTGTGGAAAATGATTCCTATTCCAAATTTAGCGACCAAGGTTCTGATAATAATAGCAGCGTTGTTACTAGAGTTAGCAATGCGAGTAGTATTTTGGGAGGCATCTTGCGCTGTCACTTGCTGTATGCAAGTGACTGGTGTGTGGTGCTATGCTGGGCTTCACTTACCAGATTACCACACCCACCAGAACTGCTTAGTGGTTCATAATGGTGCATACACTGTACATGGTTATATATAAGGTGTGTATATATATAGTGCAATAACATAAAAAAACAGTATGGTTTTATTGTTCAAAGAATATAATATTGTGCACATATTAGTAACATAAATATACATGCATATATCTATGTTCTACATGTTCTCTGATGCAAATAACATTATTGACAGCCCCCTGCATCATTGCACCTAAGAAAAACCATGGCAAGAGCATTAGAAATATGAAAATAATATAATATATTTAGTACATGCAGTATCAAATTTGTCCAAAATTTGCGGAGCTTGACTGAAGTCTCATTACTAGTAACGGTGAACAGACTTCACCACAACTGCTCAGTTGTTCGTAATGGTGCATAAAAATGTAGATAATTATATTTAATGTGTATGCACAGAGTAATAAGAGCAAAATCAGTTTATTTTATTGTTCTAAGAATATAATACCGTACTGCATAAGCTTGTTTATCCAATTTATATGGGAAGGATCCCCAGCTGCATAAGCCAGACATCCGGATAAGCAGAATGCTTACCAGGGAAGTCCAGAAGTTAACACATTCAATTTTTTGTACCATAACCAATATAATTTGAAATATCCCCACACAGACTATAATTATAAAATATTCAAGTACAGTACTGTAATTAATTTTAAACAGAAACTTCAGCTTGCCTTGTAATTCGTCTTCTTGATTGATGCTACACATCTTGAAGATAAGAATTCTTGAAAATTGACATAGCCTAACCTAACACAACAATGAAACTAACACTTAAAATTACTGTACAGTACATGAGTTTGGCAAGGTCAGTTTTGACTGCCAGCTGCTGAAGCCTCACTGGTTGAAGGCTCTTGACTTGCTTGTGAGGCTTCACTCATTGAAGGGGGCCCTTGATTCTTGTTCTTACAAAATAAGAATCAAGTTTAGCTTGCCTCCTGTGTTCATTGGCCTCTTTCATGATCAGCTCTTTGATTCGCCTCGGGTAATGATACATGTATATCAATACCACACATACCTGCTTGATACCTGCTTGATGGGGTTCTAGGAGTTCTTCTACTCCCCAAGCCCGGCCCGAGGCCAGGCTTGACTTGTGAGAGTTTGGTCCACCAGGCTGTTACTTGGAGCGGCCCGCAGGCCCACATACCCACCACAGCCCGGTTGGTTTGGAACTTCTTTTAGAGAAGTCTAGTTTTCTCTTGAAGATGTCCACGGTTGTTCCGGCAATATTTCTTATAGTCGCTGGGAGGACGTTGAATAACTGCGGACCTCTGATGTTTATACAGTGTTCTCTGGTTGTGCCTATGGCACCTCTGCTCTTCACTGGTTCTATTCTGCGCTTTCTTCCATATCGTTCACTGCAGTACGTTGTTATTTCGCTGTGTAGATTAGGGATCCGGCCCTCCAGTATTTTCCATGTGTATATTATTTGGTATCTCTCTCATCTCCTTTCTAGTGAGTACATTTGGAGAGCTTTGAGACGATTCCAATAATTTAGGTGCTTTATCAGCGTGCCATATATGTTCTCTGTATTCCCTCTATTTCAGCAATCTCTCCTGCTCTGAAGGGGGAAGTGAGTACTGAGTAGTACTCAAGATGGGACAACACAAGTGACTTGAAGAGTACAACCATTGTGATGGGATCCCTGGATTTGAAAGATCTCGTAATCCATCTTATCATTTTTCTGGCTGACGCAATATTTGCTTGGTTATGCTCCCTAAACATTAGATTGTCAGACATCACTATTCCCAAATCCTTGACATGCTGTTTTCCTTCTATGGGCAGATTTGATTGTGTTTTGTGCCCTGTATTATGTTTCAGATCTTCATTTTTGCCATATCTCAGTACCTGGAATTTATCACTGTTAAACATTGTTATTTTCTGCTGCCCAATCGAAAACTTTGTTGATATCTGCTTGTAATTTTTCAATGTCTTCAGCAGAGGTAATTTTCATGCTGATTTTTGTGTCATCTGCAAAGGATGACATGAAGCTGTGACTTGTATTTTTGTCTATATCTGATATGAGAATAAGGAACAGCAGTGGTGCAAGGACTGTACAGTACCTAGAGGTACAGAGCTTTTAACTGCGCTTTGACTTGATATTATTTGATTGACTGTTAATCTTTGTGTTTTGTTCGACAGGAAATTGAGTATCCAGTGTCCTACTTTACGAGTTATTCCCATTGACCTCATTTTGTGTGCTATCACTCCGTGGTCACATTTGTCGAACGCCTTTGCAAAGTCTGTGTATACAACATCTGCATTTTGCTTTTCTTCTAAAGCCTCCGTGATTTTGTCATAGCGGTTGAGTAACTGACAGACAGGATCATCCCGCTCTAAATCCATGTTGTCCTGGATTGTGTAGCCCATTATTTTCCACAAAACTAGAAATTTGATTCCTAATCACTCTTTCAAAAACTTTTATTGTGTGTGATGTTAGCGCAACTGGTCTATAATTTTTTGCGAAGGCTTTACTCCCCCCCTTGTGCAGAGGAGCTATATCTGCAGATTTAAGTGCAGCTGGTATCTTCCCTGTATCCAGGCTCTTTCTCCATATTACGCTGATTGCTAGCGCTACCGGTACTTTACATTTCTTTATGAATATTGAATTTCATGAGTCAGGCCCAGGAGCTGAGTGCATGGGCATCTTGTCAGTTTCTCTTTCAAAGTCTTCCGAGTTCGTGTTAATATCCGTTATACTATATGCAGCTTGAATGTCATTCATAAAGAAGCTGTCTGGATCATTAACTTTCATGTTGTTTATTGGTGTGCTAAACATATCCTCATACTGGCTTCTTAGAATTTCACTAATTTCTTTGTTGTCCTCTGTATACGTACCTTCAGTTGTATTTAACGGTCCAATACTGGTCGAGGTTTTTTATTTTGATTTTGCGTATGTGAAAAAAATATTTTGGATTTTTCTTTATCTCTTGTATAGCTTTCTGTTTCAATTCCATTTCTTCAGACTCGTATGGTCACTTTAACGTTTGTTCTATTTTCTTCAATCTCCCTGTTTAGGTTTATTTTCCTTTTCTTGTGATAGTCGTGTGGTATATACTTATATACCACATATACCTATTCATGTACTCATACAGACCCTTGACTTATTCAGTGAAGGGTCCTGCTAGTACAGTCAGGTTCGTTCTTGACGCACAATCGAGAATTCCAGGTTTGAATCCCTGGCGAGACAGAATTAGTTGGGCACATTTCCTCTCACCTAATGCATCTGTTCACCTAGCAGTAAGTAGGTACTCAGGAGTTAGTCAGCTTGTTGTAGGGTTGCATGCTGGGCGGGATCAGTAATTCGACCTTGGGTGGGGGGGGGAGACCTCGATATAAGCCAAATGTGTATGAATGCACTCTGGCTTCCTGTCCCCCGACAATGAATGACAGTATAATTATTACAATGAACTATGTTTCCAACTTCTGGATTAGCACAGCTGGACGAAAAATTAATTAGCACGTCAACAGAAGACATGAGTAAACTATTTTGTTGTCTGTGGTGTTGGTTCCTCATTATCATCTTCGTCGTCCTCTTCATCCATCTCACCAGTAGCAGACTGGAGAATCTCTTCTTCGCTCGTCTCACCATATCCTGGGTCATTAGCATCTCTTTCTAGCCATTCAACCATATCCTGTCTTTCTAAATTTTCACCGGCATTTCTGAAAAACTGTCGGATAACCCAATGATTTGGAAAAACGGGCTTTGGATAAGCGAGCTTATACAGTATGGTGCGCATATTAGTGGCACGAATACTGTATATTTAAACATTCTAATGTTCAACGCATTTTTGTTATATAAATTTCTCAAATGACACATTATTGAAAAAATATTTCTGCAGGAAACCAGTGAAATAAACAAATCAGGGGCATTACAATAAATATGTAAAAATATCTTCGCAGTATGTTTTCTGACATTTACTAGCAGTGTTCCCGCACACCAAAATGTTGTCTCGCACAGTATAAACAAGAGTGCAGCCCAAGGGTTAATGATATCTTCAACATATCCATTAGATTATCTGTTAATGACTATGACTATGGGGAGCCGGTCGGCCTAGCGGACAGCACACTAGACTTGTGATCCTGTGGTCCCGGGTTCGATCCCGGGCGCCGGCGAGAAACAATGGGCAGAGTTTCTTTCACCCTATGCCCCGGTTACCTAGCAGTAAAATAGGTACCTGGGTGTTAGTCAGCTGTCACGGGCTGCTTCCTGGGGGTGGAGGCCTGGTCGAGGACCGGGCCGCGGGGACACTAAAGCCCCGAAATCATCTAAAGATAACCTAAAGATGACCTGTTTTACTCTGCTGAGCTCCTCGTCAGCCTACTTCCAACTGGAGTGTGAGAGAGCACAGTTGTGTAGTCACAACTACAATCAATACAGGAATCAATACAGGAAGAGGCCAAACCCCCAAACATACAAACGATACAAAGATGCAAGAAACAACTACACAGCAGTGAGGAGAGAGGCAGAAAGAAATTTTGAAAAAGGGATTGCAGACAAATGTAAAACAGAACCAGGTCTATTCTACAAATTCATAAACAACAAATTGCAGGTAAAGGATAATATTCAGAGGTTGATAATGGGAAATAGATTCACGGAAAATGAAAAGGAAATGTGTGAAACACTAAACGAAAAGTTCCAAAGTGTGTTTGTACAAAATGAAATCTTTAGGGAACCAGACACAATAAGAATTCCAGAGAACAACATAGAGCACATAGAGGTGACTAGAGACGAAGTGGAAAAAATGCTCAAGGAGCTAAGTAAGAACAAGGCAGTTGGTCCAGATGGAGTTTCACCATGGGTTCTGAGAGAGTGTGCACCTGAGCTCAGCATTCCACTTCAGCTGATTTTTCAGGCATCCCTGTTTACAGGAGTTGTAGCTGATGTGTGGAAAAAGGCTAACATAGTTCCAATCTACAAAAGTGGAAGCAGGGAAGACCCCCTTAATTATAGACCTGTATCATTGACAAGTGTAATAGTCAAAATATTGGAAAAAATAATTAAAACTAAATGGGTAGAACACCTGGAGAGAAATGATATAATATCAGACCGACAGTATGGTTTTCGATCTGGAAGATCCTGTGTAACGAACTTACTCAGTTTTTATGATCGAGCAACAGAGATTTTACAGGAAAGAGATGGTTGGGTTGACTGCATCTATCTGGACCTAAAAAAGGCTTTCGACAGAGTTCCCCATAAGAGGTTGTTCTGGAAACTGGAACATATTGGAGGGGTGACGGGTAAGCTACTAACATGGATGAAAAATTTCCTAACTGACAGAAAAATGAGGGCCGTAATCAGAGGCAAGGTATCGGATTGGAGGAATGTCACGAGTGGAGTACCACAGGGTTCAGTTCTTGCACCGGTAATGTTCATTGTCTACATAAACGATCTACCAGAGGGATTACAGAATTACATGAACATGTTTGCTGATGATGCTAAGTTAATAGGGAAGATAAGAAACCTAGATGATTGTCATGCCCTTCAAGAAGACCTGGACAAAATAAGTATTTGGAGCAACACTTGGCAAATGGAATTTAATGTGAATAAATGCCATGCTATGGAATGTGGAATTGGTGAACATAGACCCCACACAACCTATAAATTATGTGAGAAATCTTTAAAGAATTCTGATAAAGAAAGGGATCTGGGGGTGGTTTTAGATAGAAAACTGTCACCTGAGGACCACATCAAGAACATTGTGCGAGGAGCCTATGCTACACTTTCTAACCTAAGAATTGCTTTTAAATACATGGATGGAGAAATACTAAAGAAATTGTTCACGACTTTTATTAGACCAAAGCTGGAATATGCAGCGGTTGTATGGTGCCCTTATCTTAAGAAGCACATCAACAAACTGGAAAAGGTGCAACGACATGCCACTAAGTGGCTCCCAGAAATGAAGGACAAGAGCTATGAGGAGAGGTTAGAGGCATTAAATATGCAAAAACTAGAAGATAGAAGAAAAAGAGGCGATATGATCACTACGTACAAAATAGTAACAGGAATTGATAAAATCGACAGGGAAGATTTCCTGAGACCTGGAATTTCAAGAACAAGAGGTCATAGATTTAAACTAGCTAAACACAGATGCCGAAGAAACGTAAGAAAATTCACCTTCGCAAATAGAGTGGTAGACGGTTGGAACAAGTTAAGTGAGAAGGTGGTGGAGGCCAAAACCGTCAGTAGTTTCAAAGCGTTATATGACAAAGAGTGCTGGGAAGACGGGACACCACGAGCGTAGCTCTCATCCTGTAACTACACTTAGGTAATTACACTTAGGTAATTACAACAACACTTTGCTTCTTCCTGTCAGAATACTCACGACCATCATTAAGGCACATTTGTGTGTTAGTTTCCTTAGTGTAGATCGCACTGTGAAAGCCCCCATTCCTTTCCGAGACTGTTACGTGTAGGAGTGGGAGCTTACTCTCGTTCTCCATCTTATAAATGAAACTTGGCATGGAACTTTGCTTGAATGCATTGTTAGTCTATAGCAAGCACTCAATATCAGGTACTCATAGCAATGTATCATCAACATACAGTAGTTGTCAGGTTTTAGGCCCATGTCAACTAGTCCAGGCAATCTAGAGCAAATATTCCTTTAACCTGGGCAAAATTGCTTCAGAAGCTTTCTAAACTGTTTCCAGCTCAGGAACCATTGCTGAATAACACATCCAAAATCCAACAATATCGGGTCCAGGGAACATCCTCAAAATTGATGTCAAAGTTTCAGACTGGCTGTGTACTAAGAAATTTAATTTATGCTTTTTACCACCTGCACTGTACACCTGTTTCATGTAACAAATTTGTGTTGTAATTGTTAATGAATTATTAACATTAACATAGAATAAAAAATGAGAAAAATATCAAGATATCAAATTCAGTGATTTTCATTTATAATCACAGTGAAAAAAGTGATAAAACATTAAAATATTGTTAAATTAAAAAAAATTCACACATGTTAAGCTCCTTAAGATGCTATGCACAGTGCAGTGCTTAAGGGTAAAGATAGATATGATGATGTTGACAGGTAAAATGGTTTAAAACAAATTATTTTTGATAAAATTACTTATGGCACTCTAAATTTTATTATGCTGCAAGTAGCCAGCTGTTACGAGAAACTGCATGAGAACCCACTTCTCCACTACACCTATCAAAGAGGTGAACTGCAAAAGGGCTGGTGCAAACCAAGATAGGCTACCTTCCGAAATGAGCAAGCATGGTGCTGACAAGATGGAGAAGGACTGGCCGAAGGAAGCACTAGCGACCCAACATCTGGCTCCACAGATGGCCTACCTCGACCAACAGGAGGTCCCTAACTCTACCCAACTGCCTCAAAGATGAACAAAAACCCCAAAAATGGTAGGTCTGAAGTCACTGAAGAGAGGAACTGCCCCACTGTCGCTGCCCTACCTCGGGAAACAGGAGAAGAGAAAATGGAGAGGGAGACAGGAGAGTAAAGGACCCATGCTATATCCAAAGATTGGGCCAACACAGCCTATCGACACACTAATCTGGTGGTGAAGAACATGGCCATCACCTCCCGGAGCACAGGCACATGCAGCTTGAGAAGAGCAGCCAACGCAGCAACAGTGAAGGCCAAGACCCCCGCTTGTGACCCCCCTGCTGAGCGTCCCCACATCCTCCATTACCCAATCAGTATGCAGCTCAAGATGACCTAGGAAATGCACAACAGAACGCAAATGCAAACAGGGATGAAGGTCATCCACGACAAGCACTGCCAAAAATAGAGGAATAAATGAATAAATTGCATAAATGAATTACCTAATATATAAATCCCCCTCCCTTTCCAGCCCGTTATCGTTGTGAGGGGGCTTGGTAGGCGGCTGCTGAAATATGATGCTCCATGGGACAGTCCTCTGTTCTTTTGAAGCTTTATGTTCCTGCTGCTGGCTTCACGAATTATGCTGGAAGTCTTTTTCCTTTTCCTTATGTTATATTTCCCCCCCCCCCCCTCTTCTCCTTTCTACTTGTCATTTCCTGCCGACCTTTTGCCAGTCTTGATTATTCTTTCGAACATCTTCTGTTTTGACGGCCGGGTGTTTGGGGAGGCGCACACACTCACCCGTAGAACTGTGGTACCCACTGTTGCGAACGAGGGGACGCTTTTATTGTCAATCCTCCTTTCGTTACTGAACCCGATCTCGACAGACTGACCGTTCTTAAGGTGGCGATTGTGGGGCGTATACTCACGACGCACCCATGGGGAGCCCCGGCCTCTCTCTCTTGTTGGGTGTCCTATCCTGTAATTGTAGCTCCATGGTGGGTGTGGAGGCACATTCGTGAAGGAAAGTTTCACCTCCTCATTTCTGTCGTTGAACAATGATCCTCTTATAACTTCTCAGGCTTGTGGGGTGGGCGATCAAGCCCCGAGTCGGATTGTGTTGGAAGCCTTCGCTACATTGGGCTCAGACCAGACTACCCCCCCCCACCCCCCGCTCCCCTCCCTCCTCTGTAATAGGGTCGAGCCCCAAGCCGCCATTGGTGACCACCTCATCTTCTGGTACGGCTGTGTCTTTCTGTGACTACTGCACCTTTTAACCTCTCTCTCTCTCTAAGGGTTCTCAATGCCGTTCCCGCCACGACTGCACTCGCACGATCTCATCTCATAGTAATATGTACCATGCCTTGTTTGGTCCTGCTACGTGGGCTAAATACTTTGATCTCCACCATCTGGATTCTACACCTGATGATTTCTCCCTCCATAAACACCTTATTGATTCAGTAGATGCCTCTGTTACTTTTAACCCCACCTGTCTCAGTACACGTGTCATCGCTGCTGCTCCTCAGGATGTAGCTACACGTTTAACTGCATTGTCCTGCATTGAGGAGACCCCTATTCAGGTCTCCAAAAACGCTAGACTATGCAATAAGTGCTGGAAGTTCGGGCATGGTGCCTTCAAATGCACAAGTACTGTGTGTGTATGCCACGTGTGTGGGGATGAAGGTCATTCTAAGACAGAGTGCTCTTCTTCCCAGGCTCACTGCCTCAATTGCGGTGAGGTCCACCCTACCTTCTCCCGCATGTGTATACACTACAAACTTGAGGAAGCCGTCCTTAACATGAAACACCGGGATCGATTTTCTTTTCTTTAAGTGAGATGCCAAGTCCGCCGTCTCAACCCTTTCACCGGTGTATCTTATGCTTGTGTGTTGCGTTCTACGTCTCCTCGTCCTTCCCACCTTACTCAGTCTCACAACCGTTTCCAGGCCTTAGACTCAGACACGCCTACCACCTCCTCCTCTGCTGTTCCTTTACGTTCTGTCCCGAAGGATCCCCCTCCTTGTTCTCCATATGGAGTTTACCCCCTTCCTACCCCGTCTGCCATGTTTCCTGTGTCTTCTTTCCCATCTCACCTCGATCCTTCTTCCCAACCCTCCCACCAGTCTCTTGGCCCTCCATGCTGCCTGTCTGTCCAGGCTGTTGTCCATCATCCTCCCAGCAATCTTCAAGTTGTTCACTCCCGTTTTTATTTTCCTGTTGAGACCATCGAGTCTGTCGCTCAGTACGTTGTTGCTGGAACACCTGTCTCTTTGAATCAGAAACGTAAGCCTGGCTCCTATCTTTCCTCCTTCCCAGTGGGTAAGAAGGCATCAGTTTCTTCTTCGCCCCCCTCCTCACCTCTTACTCTATCGCTACGTCCCCCTCCCATTTCGGTGGTCGGGCCCCCCCTGTCCCATCTATGGAGGTTTCTTTAGCCCCCAATTCCCTCTCGATTGCTACCCCTTGCTGAGGTGCGCTTCCCAGTTTCTCCCCCCCCCTCTTCCTGCTATCCTTGACTGCCTGTCTAGGTTGTCTCCTCCTCCGGACCCCATCCGTCTGCCTCTGGTTTGGCTCCCGCTCCCTTCACTCCATCCTTACTCAGTTTACCCATGCCCCCTAACCCTGATTTCACTGACCCTGATCCTGATCCTGAGCTTATTTAATGTGCTGTGTTCTTATTTACCTTTGTTTCTTCATTGTTCTCTGTTGCTGTCCTTTCTCTTTTTGACGATGTCTGTTCTTCAATGGAATATTCATGGATTTTATGCCAACTTCCATAAACTTTTGATTACACAGTTTTCACCACTTTGTGTATGTCTCCAGGAGCCAATGCTTAGTGCTCGTCCTGGTCACTTTCATGGTTATTCCTTTCTCTCTTCCCATAATTCTACTGCTCTCTTGATTCGTACTGATATTCCCTTCGTCCCCTACTTTTTCAATCGCCTCTCCAATGTTCTGCTGCCCGTGTCTTTGTGAGTAAATGGTATACGGTCTGTTCCATTTATCTTCCTCCAAATTTCCTACTTTCTCTTCCTGATCTTAAGCACCTGTTGGACTCCTTACCAGAACCTGTTCTCCTGTTGGGTGATTTCAACTGTCGACATTCCCTCTGGGGTGATGTTCTAACACACACCCGAGTTCGCCTTCTGTAACCATTCGTCCTCTCTTCTTACTGTCTCTTCTGAATTTTGGTGACCCTACTCATGTGGAGTCTCGAACTCGCACCCTTTCCTGCCTTGATCTTTCTCTCTGCTCATCGTCTCTTAACTTAGATTTCATGTGGCTGGTTCTTGATGACCTCCATAACAGTGACCATTTCCCCATCCTTCTTGCCTTCTTCTCTTTTCACCCTCCCCTCTCCTTCCCTAGGTGGCAATTTGCCAAGGCTGACTAGAACCTATTCACCCTCTGTGCTACTCTCTCCGACCTCTCCATTCTGCCTCTCCCTCTCCCTCGCGCCCTTCTCCTTTTTCATGACACTGTCTTCGATGCTGCCCTCCACTCTATTCATCGCTCTACCTCCCGGGGAACGCGAAAGTGTGTGTTCCCTGGTGGAATGCGGACTGTGATCAGGATGTCCGCTGTAAGCGTGCAGCCTAGAAGAAACACTGACACTGTCAGACGGTTGATTCTTTTATTTTGTTTCGGAGGGCAAGTGTGGTGGCCCGAAGGACCATCCATACAGCTTAACATGAGAGTTGGAAATCTTATGTTTCCACCATTACATCTGATACTCCTCTGCCGCAGATCTGGAAGAAAATCCGCAAGGCAACGGGTAAGTTCGTTCCTGATGTCTTGCCAGTCATTCACCTCCGTGGTACTCTTGTTGCGGACCCAGTGAGGGTTGCGACCGACCTGGGTTCCCACATTTCAACTGTTAGCTCCGGTTCTCATCTCCCTCAATTTTTCCTTCCTTCCTAAGCCCGTTCTTGAATCTCATCCCTTTGATTTCCGCACTCATCACCAACTTGCCTATAACGATCCCTTCTCACTGTGAACTTTAGTCTGCCCTTGTCCTCTGCAGTTCTATGGCAGCAGGCTCAGATGACATTCATTATGTTTCGCCATCTCCCTCCATGCACATCTCGGTTTTTACTGAATCTGTATAACCGGGTCTGGGAATTGTCGTCAGTCTCTGAGGACTGGCTCGATGCCATTGTACTCCCTATTCGGAAACCAAGATCTCTCAGGATATCCCCTAAGGACTTCTGCCCTGTTGCCCTCATGAGTTGTGTCTGCAAACCCTTTAAACGTATGGTCAATGTTGTTTGATGTGGTTCTTGGAACACTATCACCACCTCTCCCCTTCTCAATTTGGTTTTCACAAGTGCCTCAGCATGACTGATGTCTTGGTGAACTTGGAGGTCTATATTCATACTGCTTTTGTTGCGAAGACCTCCGTTGTTGCTATCCTTTTTTACCTGGAAAAGGCTTACGACACCACCAGGAGATACCATATTCTGTCCCAACTTCGTTCTTTTGGCCTTCATGGTAATCTTCTCTTCCTCCAAAGCTTCCTCTCTCGTCATTCCTTTAGAGTGAGGCTTGGTGCCACTCTCTCTGCCTCTTTTTGGCAATATGAAGGTGTACCCCAAGGTAATGTTCTGAGCACTACTCTTAGTCTGGTTGCCCTCAATGGTCTTCTTTCCTCCCTTCCTTCTGGCATCTTTTCTGCTCTATGTTGATGATCTTACCATTTGCTGTTGAGGTGATGATTCGCCTCTCCTTCAATGGCGGCTTCAACTTGCGATTGATGCCGTGTCGTGTTGGGCCACCAATCATGGCTTCAAGTTCTCTGCAACTAAGACTTGTGCATTGACTTTTACTTCGAAGCAAGTCGTTCTTTGTCCCTCTGTCACTTTATGGTCATCCCCTTGTGTACAAAGATTCTGCTAAGCTTTTGGGGTTAATCTTTGACACTCATTTGTCTTCGTCACCCTATATCTCTTACCTCCGAGTTGAGGTCTCTAACCCCCCTTAACTTCCTTAAGGTTTTGTCCCATACTTCTTGGGGAGCAGATAGACGCAAGCTCCTCTCTATACATTCTTCTCTTGTCCTGTTAAAACTCAATTATGGTGGCCCTGCTTACTCGTCCGCTTCTCCTTCTACTCTTCGCCGTCTTGATACTTTGCACCATATTGGGTTGCGCCTCAGCTCTGGTGCATTTCACTCGACTCCTACCCTCAGCTGGTATGTTGACGCTGGCTTCCTGTCTCTCCAGGACCGCCGTGATCGCTACTGTCTTAGCTACAGTGCCACGGTCCTTACAACACGTTCACTCTTGCGTATGTCGTGCCTTGACTTTTACCCCTCCTGTAGGTCCTGTTCCCCTTCACCACCTCTCTCTTTCTGTCTATTTGTCTCGCCTGCAAAATTCTCTTTCAGTTAGTATTACCAATATTTCTCCTTGTGTTGGTCTGTCCTTGCCTCCTTGGAGGGTCCCCCCTTCCTAAATTTTGTAACTCCCTGACCCACATCATTAAAGCTTTTACCCCTCCTACAGTTCTGAAACGCCTTTTCCTTGAACACTTTTCTTCACACTCGCTCCATTTTCATCTCCACCGATGGGTCGAAATCTGCAGATGGTGTAGGCTACTCTGTTGTTTTTCCTATATGTATCGCCTGCCTCCGGAGACTAGCATCTTCATTGCAGAACTTTATGCTATTCGCTATGCTCTTTGTCTACTGCTTTCTCGCTGTCAATCCTCCTTTGTGGTTGTAGTTGACTCTCACAGTACCCTCATGGCTCTGGAGTCCTTTAATCCAGTCCATCCGGTGGTAGTCGAGATTTCAACATTGGGTGTTTCTTATCTCAAGTAGATTTAAGACGGTAGAATTTTGCTGGGTTCCCAGCCATATTGGTGTCTCTTTAAATGAACGTGCGGATGCAGCTGCTAAGGAAACTATCCACACCTGTTCCATCTCCCGTAAAGGTATTCCTTATTCCGACTTTTACCCTGTTATTCATTCCTCCATCCTTGCCCATTGGCAGGGTTGTTGATCTTCTGTTACAGGTAACAAACTGTGCATTACTGTGTGAGTGTAGCGTGTCCCTGTGGCCTTCCTCCTACCACCATAACCGGCGGTGGGAAATGGCTCTGGCGAGGTTGTGTATTGGCCATACACGCATAACTCATGGACACTTAATGGAGTGCCACCCTGCTCCTTGTTGTCCAAACTGCATTGTCCCGCTTACAGTCGTGCATATTCTTGTTGAATGTCCTAACTTCCAGGACGAGCGTGTGTCTTGCTTTACGACCGTCCCCCGCTGTCACTTGTCCCTCGATAGAATACTTGGTGAATCGGATACTTGTGATATTGTTCGCCTTCTGTGTTTTTGTTCTCATATTGGCATTCTTAGTGATATTTAGCACCCTATGATTATTCCACACAGTTGATGGTGCAACATAGTCTTCCCGCCTCAGTGCCTTCTTTTGATAATTACTTATTTACTAATATATAAATACGATGGCTCGCTGCCTCTCTGTGAGGGGACCAGGTTCTGGCTCTGGGTCCCCAGCAGACCAGAGAACTTTGCATCTGATGGCACGTAGTAGATGACCCCTACATAGGAGATGGAAGCTTCAGGGAGCCACCGGGGCTTGCCCAGAAATTGGCAATTCATTACATTCAACACTGATTTTTGTAATTTGTAGGAATCAGCTAGACTCTCATGTTGAAATTTAATTTTTGGGGGTGTTCCCATGGTTGGATTTTGGGTATGTTATTTGGCAATGGTTCCTGAGCTGGGAACTGTTTAGAGAGCTTCTGAAGCAATTTTGCCCTGGCCTAAATGTAAATAGCCTGGAATGAACAAGGCCGTTCTGTTTCATGCTAGACTCATTGATCTCACCCTTTCTGTAATATTAAATAACATATGTCTACAAGAAAGACTGGTACCAAAATATACAAATGTTTTTGTGTTCCCCACACACACACATTTCTCATATAGATAGATATATATATATATATATATATATATATATATATATATATATATATATATATATATATATATATATATATATATATATATATATATAAATAATAGTCCTAAAGGTTCAATAATCAAAGTATATTTTGTCAAGAAAAGTTTTTTATGCATATGGCGACTAATCAAGTTTTAAATGACCCTGCACTAACAGGTCAAGAGTCATGCAGCAGCCTGGCCGTTCCAAGTTCCTGTCGACCCAAACGAAGTGCCTGATTATTATGACCATATTAAATATCCCATGGGTGAGTATTTTAGTTGTTACCACAGAGGAAACCCATTATAAAATATAAGCATATAGTGCTGTGCGACGCACACATCCAGGAAAGGTACACATGTCGATATTTTTGCTTTCCAGAAGATGATGATGCAAAAACTCTATCGACAAAGGTCAACAGTTTGGACAAATTAGTTCAAATTTGTACAGTTACTTTATACATGGGTGTTTGAAAGGTGTGTGACCTTGGAAGATGTGTGTAAGAAGATTTCTGAATGTTAGTTTTAAAATGTGTTAAAGTCAGACAAGATCATGTAATATGTATATGCTGTATTAATGAGAGAGAGGTGGAGACAAGCAGGGATATATGAGAGACAGTGTGACAGGTGGAGACAAGCAGGGATATATGAGAGGCAACGTGACAGGTGGAGACAAGCAGGGATATATGAGACAGTGTGACAGGTGGACACAAGCAGGGATATATGAGAGACAGTGTGACAGGTGGGGACAAGCAGGGATATATGAGAGTGTGACAGGTGGAGACAAGCAGGGATATATGAGAGTGTGTGTGACAGGTGGACACAAGCAGGGATATATGAGAGTGTGTGTGACAGGTGGAGACAAGCAGGGATATATGAGAGTGTGTGTGACAGGTGGAGACAAGCAGGGATATATGAGAGTGTGTGTGACAGGTGGAGACAAGCAGGGATATATGAGAGACAACGTGACAGGTGGAGACAACATGACAGTTGGAGACAACATGACAATTGGAGACAACATGACAGGTGGAGCAATGCGAGAAGTGCCCAAACATTGTAAATATTGGCAAGAAAAATTTTCATTAAACAATGGTGGGACAGCTGATCTTGGCTCCTGCAGGAAACACTCGTGGGACACCTGGCCTTACCTGGAGAGTGTTCTGGGAGTTGTTCTACTCCCCAAGCCCGGCCTGAGGCCAGGTTTGACTTGTGATAACTTGGTCCAACAAGCTGCTGCTTGAAGAGGCCTGAAGGTTATCATATCCACTACAGCCTGGTTGGTCCGGCACTTCTTGCAAGAACCTGTCCAAGTGCCTCTTGAATAAATCCACCTTTGTTCCAGCAATACTTCTTATATTTGCTGGGAGGGTGTTGAACAGCCGTAGACCCCTATTGGGTACTCAAGTGTTCTCTGATTGTGCCTATGGCACCTCTACTCCTCACTGGTTCCATTCTGCATTTCCTTCCATATCTTTTGTTCCAATATGTTGTTATTCTACTGTGCAAACTTGGGACTTATCCTTCAAGTACTGTATCTTCTCTTGTATATATTATTTAATAGATTCCTTGTTTCCTTTCCAAAAAAGTACATTTTGCGAGCTTTGAGATGGTTCCAATAATTTAGATGTTTTATCGTGTCTATGCGTGCCATATATGTTCTCTATATTCCCTCTAATTAAGAAATCTCTCCTGCTCTGAAAGGGGAAGCGAGTACCGAGCAGTATTCAAGATGGGACAGCACCAGTGATTTAAATATTGTAGTATTAGCATTGCTGTGGGGTCTCTGGATGTGAAAGATCTCATAATCCATCCTATCATTTTCCTGGCCGCCGCTATATTTGCTCGGTTATGTTCACTAAATGTCAGGTCGTCAGACATCATAATCCCCAGATCTTTTCCATGTTGCTTTCTTTCTATGCGTAGGTCTGATTGTGTCCTGTACACTTGAGCTTAATTATTTGATTGACCGTCACTCGCTGCATTCTGTTTGACAAAAAGTTGAAAATCCAACGCCCCACTTTACCCGTAATTCCTATTGATCTCATTTTATGGGCTATCACTCCATGGGTCACATTTGTCAAATGCCTGTGCAAAGTCTGTGTATAAAACATCTGCTAGGAGTCTTGGCTGCCACATGAGGCACTCTCAAGGGCAGAGTAAAAGGGTGTACTTTTTCTTCACTGATTATTGGTTTTCCTTGTTATGGTCATGGACTTGTCACTGGATGGCCTCATTCACTCTCTCCTCTCTCACTTTGTCCATTCTTGGAATAGGGGTCCTAGTAAAACAGTCAGGTTCATTCTCCACTCACAATTGGGAATTCCGGGTTCAAATCCCGACAGGACAGAAATGGTTGTACTACACGTTTCCTTTTACCTAATGCTACTATTCACCTAGCAGTAAGCAGGCATCCAGGAATTATTCAATTTTGTTATGGGGTTGCATTCTGGCGGGGGGGACTCAGTTGTTAGGCCTTGGATTGGGGAGTTTCCTCGATATAAGTCTGACATGTATATATACGTTTGCTGCCTGTCCCCCGTCACAATGAATTATTATTATTATTTTTAATTATTATTATTATTATTAATATTATTATTATTATTTTTATTATTATATTTTGTCTTTCTTTTGTACCTTTTATCTTTATTATTCCTGTGTATATTTGTGTACTGGTGTGTGAGGGATGATTGTGCAGGTATTGTTGCCTGCCATGCCAACAGTCTCTTACCTCTACAGTCTCACTACCAGCATACCTGCTTGATACCTGCTTGATACCTGCTTGATACCTGCTTGATACGGTTCTGGGAGTTGTTCTTCTCCCCACGCCCGGTCCGAGGCCAGGCTTTACTTTTGAGAGTTTGGTCCACCAGGCTGTTGCTTGGAAGGGATGGGAACTATCAGGGGAGAGTGTCAAGCCATTATGACTATATAGCACTTGGAAGGGGTCAGGATAATGATTTGGGATGAGACAGGGAAAAGGAATGGTGCCGACTGACCTGTATGAAGCCATTGAATTCCAATCTGCACGAAGCGAGACCGTTGCTCTACCGTCCAGCCTAAGTGGTTGGGCTGGACATATATGGTGTTTTTCATCTAGTAGCAAGGAACCCCTCCCCCCCCCCCCCACACACACACACAGGCTAAAACTGTGGAAACTAGTGTTTGCTTGGAGTGGCTGACACTTTTGGCAAGTGTTTCTTGTGCTCCTGCAAGTCTCTTGAACACCCGCAAGTCTCTCTCTCTACCTGTCTATCTTTCTGTCTGTCTATCTGTCAGTCTATATAGTACTTAAAACTATTGCACCAAAATGATTGTAGCACAAATAGATTGGGAAAGACTTAACAAAATGCTGGGTGTAGTCAGGACCAGACTTCTGCCTGAAATTTTGAGGATATACACACTGTGGACGCTTACCTGCACTCCTACACACCTCCATGTTGCATCAACTTCCACTATTTGAACCCTTAGACTGTGCCCTCCCCCCCCCCCCCACCCCCTGGCTCTCCACTTCCTCCTGCTATGTGCAAAAAATAAATAATTTATTCACTTTTAAACTGCGCAACACATCATATGACGTGTTGAGTAACATATGGAAAAGTGCGCATCACGTCATATGACGTTTTGGAGGAAACACAAGGCCAACGAAACGACCCGCAAATACACAGGGTTCGCGTCACCTTCCTCAGGGCTCTTGTTAACAGACGCCATTTAAAAAAAAAAATCATGGCCAACATTCCCGGGTGTGAGGTTGCTCAGTACTCAGTGAGCCACCAAAGCTGGCGCACGCAGCATGAGCTCACAGCACTACTGTTCAGCTTGTGACCACAGCATCGCCTAATAATGTAAAAAATATATGTAACTGGTATTATTTAGTGATGATAGTATTACAGAAGACCCTTGACTGATAAAAATGACCAGGATTCTGATAATAGCAGGATTGTTGTGATAATTTGTGCTGTGCTGTGGGAGGAGTAATGTTGAGGGAGGGAGGGCTGTAGCATCGTCTGCCAAATCTGTGAGGCCACCTGTTGCTGTCTGCACTTATTATACCAGCTTAGTGGTTCACTATGGTGAACAAAGCATTCAGATACAGTACTTATAAATAACATCTTATATAGTGAGTAAAAGCAAAAACAGGAGAGGAGGAGAATGATGGCGAGTCGGGTGAGGGAGGGAGTGGCGGCCAGTGGCTGGCTGGCTGGCTGGTGTGTCGGCCACTCCTTGCTGCTTTTTGACTCAGCATATCAACTTAGTGGGGCGTTATGGGTGAACACAAATGTAGATACTTATATATAACGTGTATATATAGTGTAATACCAGCAAAAGGAGTGTTGGGAGGAGCCATTTTGGTGAGGGAGGTGGCGATATCTGCATGACTTGTCGTGCTGTGTTAGAGTGGCCACTATGCTCTTTGGGCACTATACTAGCTAAGTTGAACAGCTATGGTGAACAAAACATATAGATACTTCCATATAATGTCTGTATATAGTGAATAAAAGCAAAACAGTATGAGAGGAGGAGGATGTTGGCGAGTGAGGTGTTGTTAGGGAGGGAGTGGCAACGAGCAGCTGGCTGGCTGGTGTGTGGTGGCCACTCCTCGTTGCTTTTTGACTCACATATCAACTTAGTGGTTCATTATAGTGAACAAAACATGCAGATACTTATATAAAACCTGAGTATATAGTGTAATATTCACAAAAGTATTTGTTTATTGTTTTATGAACATAATAATTGAATGAATAATATGCACACCATAATTTTGAGTACAGTGATGATTCACACATTTTTTATATAAATATATAAATATATCACTACATACTATTGAATAATATTACTGCAACAAACTAAGAAAAATCAGAGACATTGAAATAATTAGGTAATAATATCTTTGTGGCAACTCCCGCCTGACAGCTGGGGTGAAGCAGACTGCCTCCGGCGCTTGCTCTGTCAACGCCTCTTTTCTGTAGGAAGCCCCCTACGGCTCCCTGGAACTTATCGGGCTAATGTAGTTATATTAGACCGGGACATTAGCTATGGAGTTCAGACCTACCAGGGACCAGCGCCAGAACCTGGTCCCTTCAGAGAGGTTGCAGGGAGTAAAGGCCCTGGAAAACCCCCCTGTAGTTGGGGGTTTTCCTTATCTGCCGTTGACCGGAGTTAGGCACCCAGAAAAGTTGGCATAACAAAACAAACTCCACATGGTAAGAAACTGACAACAAAAACCAAACAGAGAAGTAGAACTCCCTACAATCCCCAGGGAAACAAGCAAACAATCAAACGTAACACACTACTGGCGTGCCGCTCGTCCGTGCAGGCCACCCCTCCGCAAGAGGGGGAGGGGGGGCCGGACCTCACTGCGCTGGCTGCCTGTCACCAGTTCGTATGCTAATATCAACCGGGACAGATGGTTCTGTGGCCTCAGTTTCCTAGGCGGTGTTTGCCTTCGTGGGGTTCACTTCCGTGTGTTGTGTTGTGCGGTGGCCAGGTGTTCCTCATCAGTACCATGGCTGCATGCACTTAGGGGGCTTTCTTCCCTAAGCGCCCGGTGAGTACTGACCCTGCGTGACAGGGTTCTCTTGCCTGGGGCGTTTGGGAACCATTCCCGTAGAGGTTCTTGCTGCTCGGCATTTGCCTCGCCCTTGGGGCCAGCTGGGACTTGGGGCCCTTGTTTGGCTTTGAGTAGGGACAGGTATTGTGGTGGTTAGGGTGTCAAGGTGTTGCACGGCCTGCCACCTATGCGGTGACCGGTTCCTGTTGCCTTTGGGGACGGTGAACTTTTGCAGAGTTTTTCTTTTGTTTTTATTTTCATTTGCCTGGTGGAGGTCTGCCTAGTGTGGCTATAGTTTTTCTGGTAGTGTTTGGTGGCCCTCTGCTAGGTCCCAATGATTGTACAGGTCGCAGAGGTTTTCAGTGTTGGCATCTACCCCTTGTTAGCTTGGGTGTTAACCAGTTAGCAACACCTAAGCCCGGGCTTCCCGTAGCAGTCACCCTACGGGGCCTGGAAAACCCTGTTGGGGCTCGGTGGACCACTGGATGTGTCTTCTGGGTTCCAACTTGTCTTGTACGGGTTCGTTGCTTGCTGTGCCCTTGTCTCAGGTGACAGTCGCCACTTTTACCTCCGTCATGCTGCCTGTTGGGTCACTGACACCTTGACCCGAAGTCTTGCGAGCTGTTCTCTGCTTGTTCTCCAGTACTCTCCTGATGTTATTACTGTTCAGAGTACATGCGGCATCCGCATTGCAAGCTCGGTTTAGGTTGCTGCAGCATGTTAGGTTGGTTTACCACCCGGATGTCCCGGGCGCCCCGTTTGGTTAGGGCTGTTCACCCTTCCCTCCCTGTATCCCGGCTCCTGACCGTCTGCAGGTTTCGGGGTCAGGGCGGGGTTTAGTTGGGGCCAAGACTCGGGCTGTTTTGGGGCTGCCCAGTTCAGGTTATGGACGGAGGTTTTCGAGCCTGTTCCTCCTGAAAGGCTTCTGGGTCTTACCAGCAGCCCTTTCTTTGCTGGCTTTTCCCTGGACTCTCCTTTTCTTTAGGGGCAGAGGGTGTGGAGGACGGCTCTGCCCTGGGGGCCTCTGTTTGCAGGTTCTCGGGGCTGTGGGGG
>WNGS01000865.1:32330-45770 GCA_020271785.1 Procambarus virginalis | reverse complement strand
CCTCCACTTGCCACACCACAGCTCGGATATTTATTACCTAAGTGTAGTACAGGATGAGAGCTACTGCTCGTGGTGTCCAGTCTTCCCAACGCACTCTGTTGTCATATAACGCCTTTGAAACTACTTGGCTGGTCTGGGCACTCCCACCACTTCTCACCTAACTTGTATCCAAACCGTCTACCACCTGTTTACAAATATGAATTTGTCTTATATTTTTCTTCATCAACTTTGTTTAGTTAGTTTAAATCCTATGACCTCTTGTTCTTCAAATTCCAGGTCTCAGGAAATTTCTCCCAACAATTTTATCAATGCTATTACTATTTTTGTATGCTATAGTGATCATATCACCTCATTTTTCTCTGTCTTCTAGTTTTGGCAATTTAATGCCTCTAACCTCGTCTCATAGCTGTTATACCCTTCAGTTTTGGGAGCCACTTAGTAGGCATATGCTGTGCACCTTTTCAAGTTTGTTGATTTGCTTCTTAAATATGGGCCCCACACAACTGTTGCAATAGTCTAGTCTTTGGTCCAAACAAAAGTCGTGGAAACAATTTCCTTCAGTATTTCCCATCCATGTATTTAAAAGCATATCTGAAATTGAAACACGTAACATAGGCTAACTCGCACAATATTCCTTTATGGTGGTCCTCAGGTGATAGTATTTTTATGGTAGCATGACCCATGACACACCAGCTGTGTGGGGCAAGTGATGGCATGAACCATGACACACCAGCTGTGTGGGGCAAGTGGTGGCATGAACCATGACACACCAGCTGTGTGGGGCAAGTGGTAGCATGAACCATGACACACCAGCTGTGTGGGGCAAGTGGTAGCATGAACCATGACACACCAGCTGTGTGGGGCAAGTGGTGGCATGAACCATGACACACCAGCTGTGTGGGGCAAGTGATGGCATGAACCATGACACACCAGCTGTGTGTGGCAAGTGATCACATGAACCATGACACACCAGCTGTGTGGGGCAAGTGGTAGCATGAACCATGACACACCAGCTGTGTGGGGCAAGTGATGGCATGAACCATGACACACCAGCTGTGTGGGGCAAGTGGTAGCATGACCCATGACACACCAGCTGTGTGGGGCAAGTGGTAGCATGAACCATGACACACCAGCTGTGTGGGGCAAGTGGTGGCATGAACCATGACACACCAGCTGTGTGGGGCAAGTGGTGGCATGACCCATGACACACCAGCTGTGTGGGGCAAGTGGTGGCATGAACCATGACACACCAGCTGTGTGGGGCAAGTGGTGGCATGACCCATGACACACCAGCTGTGTGGGGCAAGTGGTGACATGACCCATGACACACCAGCTGTGTGGGGCAAGTGATGGCATGAACCATGACACACCAGCTGTGTGGGGCAAGTGGTGACATGACCCAGGACACTATGAGATTGTCCTTGAAGCTAGAACACATAGGAGGAGTTACAGGAAGACTGCGAGTATGATTTTTTGTATCGATACAAAGATTAGAGCAGTAATTATAGAATAGAAATATGACTGGTGGAATGACACGAGTGGAGTCCCATTCAAGCTGGGTTCTGGCATCTGTAGTGTTCATTGTATTCATAAACTATCTATCTTTGAGGTAACAATTTTACACAAACATGTTTGCATATAATGAGAGAAATAAAAGACAAAAGTATTGCCATACATTTCAAACTGACCTGGACAAAATTGGTGCATGGTAGAGAGGGGAAGTACTGGGAAGAGTGCAGGATGTGTGTGTGTGTGTGTCTGTGTGGTTTGTGGGAGTGTGTGTAGAGGGGGACAGTATGCAGGCGATGAGTCACAATAACGTGGCTAAAGTATGTTGACCAGACCACACACTAGAAGGTGAAGGGACGAACCGAAACGTCGTCATTCCTTCACCTTCTAGTGTGTGGTCTGGTCAACAGGGGGACAGTATTCCACCGATAAATTTAAACCTGATTTGGCACTTCTGCTTCATGGTAGTTATTCCATTGTTGACAAACCAGTGTCCATTGCAAATCAGCTTGGTCCTAACTCTTCAGTTATAGGTATTGGCCTACACCTTTCTCCCAAATACCTTCCGCTAAAGTCCTCGTGCTGAGTCTCATCCTTTGGACAAGTACCGCACAGGCTCATTACTCGTAGTCATTTTTTTGGTTCTTTGTGAAGTTACAATCTGCTGTCATTTTGTCACTCCACAATATTGGGTTCCGATGGGATTCACCATGAGATAATGAACCATCTCTCTCCATATACTTCTTGTTATCTGTTAAAGGTGGTTAAATGTATAGATGTTTACAGGGGTCTCCCCTGATGACTGGGGATATGCAAAACACGGGATATTTCAATTGGTGACTTTTACCCCTTTGCCCTAACTTGGTTGCAACCTTATGTAGTTTTTAGAACGATCATTTACTCCGTCCATTTCAATTAGTTTCTGTAAATGTTGCAACACTACTATCATCATTGTAGTGTGGGGCAAGTGGTAGTTTATATTTTAAAAGTTTTATCTGTGCACAAACCAGTAGAGGCCATTCTATCTCATTTCAGTTGCATGTGGCAACACAATTCTTTACCTGGAAATATAATACATTACCTATGTATTTACCTGTTGGCTTACAGGCCAAATTGTTGCTATTTTGCCAAAATTTCCTTTTTCTTCTGTACCTTTAAATTCTAAAGTACAATCACTTCCATCTTGTTTTTGCAATTATACAGGAAGCCCCCCCCCCTAAAGAGCAGACTTTTATACGCTACTTTCTTTATAAATCGGGTAAATCAGGTAAATAATTAACCTTAATGTTTCATATATTTTGTAATCATACATCTCGGGGGTTTATTGTTTATGTTTACAAACATATTTGGTGGTGTTTTGCAAGGGTATTACAGTGGGAACTTGCAAGTGTCTTGCTAGAGAAGAGACCCTGCAACTTGGGGCATTACAGCTTTGCAACTGGACAATTTCACTTCTTCATTTACACTGCATCTTTACAACAAAACTGTTCAAGTAGCAGAAGATAAAGTTAACGTCCATGATGATATATACTCAGTTTTGTGAAGGTGTTTGAGTAGTGTGGTCACAGAGTGAGGGCATTTAAAGTGTGCTTGTGGTGTGATAGAACTAAAAAGGTAAATAATTTAATATGATGCAAAACAATGGTAAGCGCAGTCAGGTCACACCCGAAAATTCCCGGGTTTCATTCCTGCAGCAGGACAGAAGGTGTTGGCCGACATTTCTCTTCACTTTGTGGCTCTATTCTCCTAGCAGTAAATAGGTACAGAACCTAGGAGTTAGACAACTGTTGTGGGTTGCATCCTGGGGAAGGTCAGTAGTTAACATTGGGGGGGGGGACCTTAAAAGCCTAACAGGCCAACCTGTCCTCTGAATAAAGTGTTGCATTTCGGCGCATACTTTACCTAAGGCCAGAAATCGTCATACTAGAAAATGGTAGCAGCTCGCGAAATTGACATACTGTACTGTTGCATTTTCTGTTTTGGATCCTCTGGTAGGTTAGGATCGGGAACATTAGTACCGGAGTTTCTTGACGTTTGGTAACCTTAGGAGGACAGGCTGAACAGGCTTCCTGTCCCCAACTATGGGGAACAATATCCAACAATTGGTCTTGATCATTGGAGACCAAGTCATACAGCCAGCCACATGAACATTACTGCCTTAACCCTTACACTGCTAAGGGGTCCTGGGGACATTTACACCCCTGTGCGCAAGAAAAAAAAAATTCTAAAAAATTTTTTCGTCTTCTAAACACGTTAATTTGTGTCCCCTGAGCACGGGAAAAATAAAAAAAAAATTGTAGGTGACATATTTTGGGCGCAATTGACTGAGGAAGTCTGGCAAAAAGTGGGCGTTGACAGAGCGGTCGTCAGGTCCGGTCAGTGTCACCCGCGCTGACAGATGGGAGTTGCCACAAAGATATTATTACCTAATTGTTTCAATGTCTCCGATTTATTTTTTTTTATTTTTTTTGCAGTAATATTATTCAATAGTGTGTATTGTAATATATTTATATAATAAAAGTGGTGAATAATCGCTATACTCAAAAGTATAGTGTGCATATTTGTGATTCTATTATTATGTTTATAAAACAATAAACAGTTTTACTGCTATTACACTCTATACACAGGTTTTATGTAAGTATCTGCATGTTTTGGTCACCATAACGAACCACTAAGTTGGTATTGAGAGTCGAAAAGCAACGAAGAGTTACCGCCACACACCAGCCAGCCACTCGCTGCCACTCCCTCAACACACGCACTAAACTTTCTCCCCCAACAATACCATTTGTGGTGTTATTACACTATATACAGACGTTATATATAAGTATGTATATATTTTGTTCACCACAACTGTACAGCTAAGCTGATATAGTTAGTTCAGGCACTAAGAGTCGTCACTATACACAGCTGGCGGCTCCCTCACTCTTTCAAGGTCACACGCACTAAACTTTCTCCCCCAACAATACTGTTTGCAGTGTTATTACCCTATATACACATATTATATATAAACATCTGCATGTTTTATGCACCGTAACTGTACACCTAAGCTTGTAGTGCGCCCAAAGAGCATAGTGGCCACTCTCTGAACAGCTAGACAAATCGTGCAGACGACGTTACCTCCGTCACCCAAATGGCTCCTCCCAGCATAACCCTTTTGCTGTTATTTCACTAATACACACATTATATATAAGTATCTACATTTGTGTTCACCATAGAGAACCACTGAGCTGGTATGGTGAATGTAAACAATAACAGGTGGCCACACAGTCAGTAAACGATGCTGTCTCCCTCCGTCTCTCAGCATCACTCCTCCTACAGCGCTAATTATTACAACAATCCTGCTATTATCACAACCCTGGTTATTTATATCACAGTCAGGGGTCATCTGTAATATTGTCATCGCTAAATAATAACAATTATATATATATTTTGACATTTTTCGGCGATGCTGTGGTCACAAGCTGAACAGCAATGCTGCTCGCTCATGCTGCGTGCGCCAGCCTTGGTTGCTCCAACAGTAATGTGCCTCTCACACCTGAGAATATTGGCCACGATTTTTTTTTTAAATTGCGTCTGTTTACAAGAGCCCAGAGGAAGCTACTGTGAACCCCGTGTAGCCGCGGGCCATTTGAATCGGGCGTGGCACCCTAT
The DNA here is from genome assembly GCA_020271785.1 of Procambarus virginalis. Classification (NCBI taxonomy): domain Eukaryota; kingdom Metazoa; phylum Arthropoda; class Malacostraca; order Decapoda; family Cambaridae; genus Procambarus; species Procambarus virginalis. Next base: position 40,610 of record WNGS01000865.1, on the reverse strand, counting down.
GGCGTATATATACGCCATGCGCACCGTGGGACATGTTACTCAGGGCGTATATATACGCCATGCGCAGTTTAAGGGTTAAAGTGCATAAGTGCTTCAACTCGGCACAAGTTCAAACCCCCTAGGTTATTGAGGTGTTCTCAAGTTACCTTGGGGAACACCATCTGACACATGAAGGTGTTCTCAAGTTACCTTGGGGAACACCATCTGATACATGAATGTGTTCTCAAGTTACCTTGCGGAACACCATCTGGCACATGAAGGTGTTCTCAAGTTACCTTGGGGAACACCATCTGGCACATGAAGGTGTTCTCAAGTTACCTTGGGGAACACCATCTGATACATGCAGACAAATAAAAAAGGCAAAAGTGGCAGCCTCATTTAACTAATGAGTGGAAACCAGAAGTGTTCCTCATTCACTACCACACTACTATGAGTGGAGGTGAGGTGGAACACCAGAAGTGTTCCTCACTCACCACCTCACTACTAAAGTTCAACCCGAGTAAATGTAAGGTAATGAAACTAGGCAATGGAAACAGGAGGCCAGACACAGGATACAGAATAGGAGATGAAATCCTTCATGAAATTGACAGAAAGAAAGATCCCACATAAAAAGAATAACATATGCAGTGTATGCAAGGCTGGCTAATATGAGAACTGTCTTTAGGAACCTGTGCAAGGAATCATTCAAAACTTTGTATACCACATAGGTAGGACCAATCCTGGAGTATGCGGCCCCAGCATGGAAACCATACCTTGTCAAGCACAAGACGAAGCTTGAAAAAGTTCAGAGGTATGCCACTAGGCTAGTCCCAGAGCTTAGAGGCATGAGTTACGAGGACAGGCTGCGGGAAATGCAACTCACGACATTGGAAGAGAAGAGTGAGAGGAGACATGATCATTACTGACAAAATTCTCAGAGGAATTGACAGGAGTTCTTCTACTCCCCAAGCCCGGCCCGAGGCCAGGTCAAGCCTGGCCTCGGGCCGGGCTTGGGGAGTAGAAGAACTCCCAGAACCCCATCAACCAGGTATCAACCAGGGTAGATAAAGATAAATAGTTTAACACGGGTGGTGCACGAACAAGGGGACACAGGTGGAAACTGGGTACCCAAATGAGCCACAGAGACGTTAGAAAGAACTTTTTCAGTGTCAGAGTAGTTAACAGGTGGAATGCATTAGGCAGGGATGTGGTGAAGGCAGATTCTAAACACAGTTTATAATGTAGATATGATAGAGCCCAGTAGGCTCAGGAATCTGTCCACCAGTTGACAGCCGAGAAGCAGGACCAAAGAGCTAGAGCTCAACCCCCGCAAGCACAACTAGGTGAATACTATGAGTGATGGGTGGAACACCAGAAGTGTTCTTTATTCATTATTTGTTTTATTACCCTTTCTAGTGACTGTTTCCCAGTAATATATTTTGTCTTAACATTTTGCCTGTCATATGATCGTGTGTCCAGTGTTAATGTTGAGGCTGCCAATAATCCACATCTTCCCACCGTCACTGTTTCTCACTACAAACTCTAGGGCTGGGCTAGGTCGTGTAATTATCAGGAGAAAGTGCTAAGCCACTCTGACTACATACAACTTGAGCTCAGCTAAGGTGGTGGCAAAATTTAGACTGTGGAAATGGTCATTAACAACACTTTTGTGTTGTTAATGCATCAGACACTTCTTTTTTAAAGGTAGGCAGGCATATTATTGAGAGATGGGAGTTTCCAAGGGAAGCAAGGCATCAAAGAAATAGATGGCTCTTGCTGATCTTGTAGGTTCGTTCAAGAACCTGGGTACACCTAGTATATTTTGCTTTTATTACTCCTATATGACTGCCTTTCATAATGCTCTTCCATAATCTTTTTCAGAAATAAATTACTGTATTAGATTTTCTCTGTCGTCTTTTGCAGACTTGAAGACCATGACTGAGCGCTTGAAAGCTAGCTACTATGTAAACGCTCGACTCTTCAACGCTGATATGTTACGCATCTTCAAAAACTGCCGCTTTTATAACCATCCTGAGACAGAATACTATAAGTGTGCAAACAACCTAGAAAAATACTACATTAACAAAGTGAAAGAACTAGGACTCCTAGAAAGCAAAGACAAGACATAGATCAAAGAAAACAAAGCAGTCTTATATCAAAGAAAAAGGCAGAAGATTTTTTAATAGGAGTACTGTATTAGGAAAAATAATCATCAGATTCTGTACTGTATTCAGTCAATAAAAGGTTCTTTTATCATTTATTAAAAATTAAAAATATATGGAGCTTCCGACAGCACTCATGAAAGATTATTTTGAATTGCCTTTTTTGAAATTTTAAATAAATATATTTGCACGTACTACACATTGTAATAGATTATACAAAATAATTAATGCACGTACAAAATAAATTTTGACTTGTTTGTAATTTTAGATAATGTTAAATGTTTAAATACAATGATATAAGTATTTATATTTATTTGTAGTGGACAATAGGTTTATTCTTGCATTGCCTGATGCTATCAGGTGCACATTCTTTTTACAAATGTGATTTGCTATATTCTTCCTTATTAGAACTAAATCAAAAGCTCTAATAAATGCTTTCTTGAATAATGTGTTACTTTACTGTATAAACATGCTCGGAGGTTATTGTATCATCAAACAGTGTCTCAATAAAAGTAATTTAATTATGTGTTTAAATTCCTAAATTTTATTGTATTTAATTCCTAAATTTTATTGTACAGTGGATCCTCGATTAACGAATTTAATCCGTTCCGACACCGAGCTCGTTATGTGAAATGCTTGTCTTTCAAGACGAATTTCCCCATTTAAAATATTGGAAATAAAAATAATCCGTTCCACCACTGAAAAACATCAATATGACATTCGATTTTTTAAATAAAGGAGCAGCCTACATGACATACACTGAACATACACTTTATGACCTTTGTTCTTTTTTAAACTTTGTTCACTTTTTTATTCTTTCAATTTTTTTAGCAAAAGGTTCGTTAAGTGTATGTCAGGTAAGCTGATTCATGTTTCTTAAAAAAAAAAAATTAACAAATTTGAAAAAAGTTAAAATGTCAAAGGTTCGTTCAGTGTTTGTCAGGTAGGCTGCTCAATTATGACAATCTTTGTTTCAAATGTGTTCAATTTGTTTTGTATTTTCATTTATTTATTAATAATGGAGCAGCCTACCTGGCACACACTGAACAAGCCTTTATGACTTTTTCCTTTTTTCAAATTGACTTTTTTTTTTTTGGTTTATTCTACAAAAAAAATCAATGCTTTACAACATCACAGCAATCTCTCCTTTACATCCCAGCATCATTAGCATCTTTAAAAAAAAAAATATTTACATTGCCGGAGGCATCTGAGAATGTGCGGGAAGCAGCAGGAATGCACCGTGTAGTTTTCTCGTTACTCAAACGAGCGCTCGCCAATCGAGACAAATTGTCGGTGGTCGGCGCACTCGTTATTCAAAATGCTCGTAAATTGAGGCGTTCGTCACTCGAGGTTCCACTATATTTAATTCCTAAATTTTATTGTATTTAATTCCTAAATTTTATTGTATTTAATTGCTACATTTTATTCTGGCAAGAATAAATTTCCAACTTCATGGACAATTTACATATTGGAGGTTAATAAAGAACTAGAAAAGTACAAAGAGGAAATTAAAGAGACGTATACTCAAGTTGTAAAACAGAAAGAGACGATCAAGGTTTGTTTGGCAGTCAAAACCAGAAATGACCAACAAGAAGCAGAAGTTATGTAAGCAATTAGGAAAGAACTGGCTACCAAGAGTAAATCAGTAAAAAGTACTGCAGATAGAAGTAAGTCCATAATTTTTGGGTGTTTAGAAAAGGAAATATCCAGGGTGGACAAAGCACCAGAAGAGATGAAAATCAGAGAGGAAATAGTAGGTTTAGGAGAAGGCCTCACTTCAGAGGAAAATGTCAGTGATTTTAAGAGAATAGGAAAATATGAGAAAAACAAGACCCTTAATTGGTGACATTTAATGGAATGAAACAAATTATGGAAGTGCTTAGAAATGCAAGGAAATTGCAGTGTGATAAAATTGGCAAACTTTGGTCAATAAGACATGACCTCTCAAAGGAAGACAGAGAAAAGCTGAAAACAAACCTCAATGAAGCAAAACGTCTAAATGGAAATAGAAGTGAAGAAAGAATGTTTTTTTCTACAAAGTGTTAGGGACTGGAAAGCTAGTGAAATGGTACATAAAGACAAAGCAACAAAATCATTAGAGGAAGGGAATGTAAAGGACAAAGGGAAAGGGAACATGTTCCTGAAAATTGTATATACCAACATAGAATGAACAAATCCACAAGGGCCGTGACGAGGATTCGAACCTGCGTCCGAGAGCATCCCAGACGCTGCCTTAATCGACTGAGCTATGACATAGTCAAAAAGAGTTGAAATTTGCCTATGTCAATAGGCAAAAGAGCCTATTGACATAGCTCGAGTGCATGGGGGAGTTGTGTAAAACCCTGGTTTGTGCCTCGGAGAGGCTGCAGGATCCAGTAAGTTCAGTAGAACTTTGGTTTCAACTCCTTTTGACCATGTCGTTGCTCAGTCGATTAAGGCAGCGTTTGGGGTGCTCTCGGACGCAGGTTCGAATCCTTGTCACGGCACTTGTGGATTTGTTCATTTGATGCATCACACAATTGTGATTTCTGTGTGTAATGGATGGAGTGAGAAAAAATACTGAAGCTTAGAGATATAATTCAGCTCAAGGTCCCAGATATTGTCACACTAACAGAGATGAAACTTGAAAATATTTTAAATAAGGTCGTGTTCCCAAGGGGCTACTCAGTTTGGAGATGTGACAAGAAAACTTGGAAGGGGGGGGAGGAGTGGCTATGCTGGTGACAGAACACAGAACAGTAAGAGAGTTGATAATTGAAAACCCTCGAGAAGTTGACATATCGGCATTGCAGGTCTGGAATCAGTATGATAAGCTGATAATTGTAAATGCCTACAGCCCCCCAGCAAGCAACACATGAACTTTTTTAGTGTCAGAGTGGTTGACAAATGGAATGCATTAGGAAGTGATGTGGTGGAGGCTGACTCCATACACAGCTTCAAGTGTAGTATGATAGAGCCCAATAGGCTCGGGAATCTGTACACCTGTTGATTGACGGTTGAGAGGCGGGACCAAAGAGCCAGAGCTCAACCCCCGCAAACACAACTAGGCGAGTACATGGGTAAAGGAAAAACTGGATGACAAACGAGAGGGTCTCATAATGGTCATGAGAGTGATTGTAGTAAGGACAGATAGAGATAAGTCAAATGTTTGTACTGCAGCACTTCAACTTGAAAGCTGGGACGTCTACGAAGCAAGAACTGAAGACATTTGGACAGGCAGATTTGTAAACCTCATTCTGGAGACATTCATGTATCAATATGTATCCAAGCAACAGCCAATTGGACCAAACTCTCACGATTCGGCTTGAGGAGTAGAAGAACTTCCAGAACCCCATCAAACAGGTATCAAGGTCACAAGAATGAGGGAAGGGGATGTTCCGTCAATACTGGATCTAATATTCACCAGAAAATAAGAAGAGATATTTGACATCCAGTACCTCCCTCCCTCCCTTGGGAAAGAGTGATCATATCCTGTTGGAAATTAAATATGCTTTGCGATATAATGTAATAGAGAATGGGGGGACATTGAAACAGTTGATAAACTCGATTTCAAGAGAGGACACTATGCGGAACTTAGAAAATTCTTTAATGAGTTTAATTATAGAATTGTTGCTAGGAAAGGAAGTAAATGATATGTATGCCAAATTTTGCTAAATATACGATGAAAGCATACAAAAATTCATACCAAAACAGAGATGCAGGACCAGAAAGTAGTAGTAGCCGTCCCCGACCGTAGTAGGTCGGGAACAGCCAGAGAACAAGTGTAGGACGGCGGTCCGCGAAGTACTTCAATATTCTCGGGATATTTACGTACCAGTGAGCCCAAAACATAATTTTTGGTCATGTGACGGGTACAGCAACGCAGTGATAACGCAACATAGTGAATTCTTATAACGTTGGATAAGAAAAAAATTGAAAAAGAACGAGATTGTGGCAAGACGGTGGCACCAGAGGCCTAAGAAGGGAAGAGCTTGGACAACGCTTGGGAGGAGCTCTGGCGGGGACGTCAACAATTAAGGCGGGCATCGCTTCATAAATCACCTAATTGTGCTGTGGGATGCTTACTTGGAGGTGAGTGCCTCTCAAAGTCAGTCATACAAGGTGTACAGTGTTTTTATATAGTAATTAGCTTTGAACATAAGTTAATTAAAATACGAAAAAGTAGCTCAAGAGCCTCAGCTTGGTACTAGTTTTCTCACACCTGTGTGTTACATTACACCGCCACTGACTAGACCTACCCCCCCCCCCTCCACCATAACACGCCAGTGTAAAACACACACACACACACACACACACACACACACACACACACACACACACACACACACACACACACACACACACACACACACACACACACACACACACACACACAGTGACACCAGTGAAGTGAAGACAACAGTGAAGGACCAGGTGATTAAACTTAGGGTGGGTGAGGACAGGTACACAGAGAATGACAAAGAGGTGTGTGATGAACTCAACAAAAGGTTCGAGGAGGTCTTTACAATAGAACAGGGAGATATCACGGCGCTGGGAGAGGTGGCAGCAAACCAGGTGACCTTGGATAGGTTCGAAATTACAAGAGATGAGGTCAAAAAGCACCTATTGGAGCTGGATGTGAGAAAAGCTGTTGGGCCGGATGGAATCTCACCATGGGTATTGAAAGAGTGTGCAGGAGCACTTTGCTTACCACTCTCCATAGTGTACAGTAAGTCACTGGAAACGGGGGACCAACCAGAAATATGGAAGACTGCTATTGTAGTACCAATATACAAAAAGGGTGACAGACAAGAGGCACTGAACTACAGGCCAGTGTCCTTAACTTGTATACCATGCAAGGTGATGGAGAAGATTGTGAGAAAAAACCTAGTAACACATCTGGAGAGAAGAGACTTTGTGACAACCCATCAACATGGGTTCAGGGAGGGTAAATCTTGCCTTACAGGCTTGATAGAATTCTACGATCAGGTGACAAAAATTAAGCAAGAAAGAGAAGGGTGGGTGGACTGCATTTTTTTGGACTGTCAGAAAGCCTTTGACACAGTACCCCATAAAAGGTTGATGCATAAGCTGGAGAAACAGGCAGGAGTAATAGGTATAGGGCGCTCCAGTGGATAAGGGAGTACCTAAGCAATAGGAAGCAGAGAGTTACAGTGAGGGGTGAGACCTCAGACTGGCGTGAAGTCACCAGTGGAGTCCCACAGGGCTCTGTACTTGGACCTATCCTGTTTCTGATATACGTAAATGATCTCCCAGAGGGTATAGACTCATTCCTCTCAATGTTTGCTGACGACGCCAAAATTATGAGAAGGATTAAGACAGAGGAGGACAGCTTGAGACTTTAAATAAAATAAATAAATAAATATGTTTATTCAGGAAAGGTACATACATAGAGAGATTTTACATAAGTGGATCAATTTATAGATAGAGCTAGTACATACAATGCCTAAAGCCACTATTACGCAATGCGTTTCGGGCAAGAAAACATTAATATCTAAAACTTAATACTAATTGGACAAAAAGAATAAAATGTTTTGAGAACTGATACAAATAAAGGTACAAAAAAAAGGGGGGAACATGACTGAAAAGCAGCACAAATACAATATGTAGACAAACAGCGTTGAATAAAAAAAAAAAAAATAAGACATGGGTTGACAATAGAGGGGTAAGGTAGGTTACAGGGAGTTTATCAGGTAGTGTTTAGTTTTAATCTTAAACTGGTTGAGAGAGGTACAGTCTTTAACATGGTTGGGAAGGTCATCCACATTCTGGGTCCCTTGATTTGTAGAGCATTTCTAGTTTGTTAAGTCGTACTCTTGGAATATCAAAACTGTATTTATTTCTGGTGTGGTGCTCATGGGTTCTGTTACAGCTTTCAATGAAGCTTTGAGGTCAGGATTGGCATACAGTTCAGCGTTTATATATGTATATACACATGAGAGAATGTGCAGTGACTAATATCTAACATATGTTGAGAGATTTGAGTAGGGGTACCGAGTGATGTCTGGGGCCAGAGTTGGATATTGTCCTAATAGCAGCTTTGTGTTGAGTAATTAGAGGACGTAAATGATTTTGGGTAGTAGAACCCCAAGCACAAATTACCATAGTTGAGATATGGATAGATGAGGAGTAATAGAGA
>WNGS01000865.1:0-13850 GCA_020271785.1 Procambarus virginalis | reverse complement strand
TCGTAGGTTGTCTTTTCTTTCGGATCGGGTTGTTTTGTCCTTTCTTTCTTGGCTTTTTCAGGACCGTCATTTGATGCTAATACTGTCGCCTCGTATCGTGCGGCGCTGGCGGAGCCGCTCGCGCTTGCTTTTGGGTGGATGTCACTTCCGCCCCTTTTCGCAAGCTTTCTCGTGCTATGTTTCACCTCCGGCCTGCTCATGCGCCTCTGAGCCGTCCTGGTCCTTGGACCGGGGGCTCTCCTATCTTTCCTCCTCTCGTTTTGTGGTGGCCCCTTCGGTCCTGATTGTTTTCCAAGGCTTGTTTTTGTTGGCTTGGCCTCTGGGGGCCGGTAGGGGAGCTTCATGCCCTCCTCCGGCGCAGGGGTTTCTGCTTTTCGGTCCTGGGGGTAAGTTTGTCCGTTTACAGCCTTCTCTCTCTTTCTGGCGAAGAACGAGGACGGCTGCTTTCCGGAGGGGTCCATGGGTCATTGATGCTTGGTTGGTTCGGCCGGGGTGCATCATGTGTTGTGTCCTGTTGCGGCGCTTCGCCGTTACTGCGCGCTTCGGCCGGTGTGGCTGGGGATGCGCTTTGGGTTGATCCAGTTTCCCTCGTTCCCTGTTCCAGGGCTCGGGTCTCCCAGGTTGTCCGCAGGGTTATTAAATCTAGCCAGCCTGCGGTCTATCCTCGCGCCCATGACGTTAGGAAGTTTGCGGCTTTGGCTGCTGTGTTTGGTAATATGTCTTGGGCAAATATTCGGGCGCGTGGTTTTTGGAAATCGAACAGGGTCCTGGCCGCCCGTTATTTGGTGAACGTCCCTGCTCCTCGCGTTCTGTGTTGCTTGGGTCGCAGGTTGCAGCCAGTTGTCTCGACTTCGCGTTGAGGAGTTTGTGGCCGCCGCCTCCCGGGTAAGTCCCCCTTTTTCCTTCTCTTTGGGTAATTAGCTCCAGGGAGCCGTAGGGGCTCCCCACAGAAAACCAGCGTTGAATGTAATGAAACGCCATTTTCTGGGTGAGCCCCGGAGGCTCCCTGGCTACCCTCCCTCCCGTCCGGTCGGCGGATTTTTCGCGTTGGTTGAAGCCTAGTTTCCGAACTGACGGCAGCCGGCGCGGTGAGGTCCGGGGCCCCCCCTCCCCCTCCCGGGGAGGGGAGGGCTGCGCGGACAACCGGCGCGGCAGTAAAGTGATTGTTTGATTGTTTTCCTTGTGATTGTAGGGAGTTTTTCTACCTTTCTGTTCGGTTTGTTGTAGTTTTCTACCATGTGGGTTTGTTTTGTTACGCCTACCTTTCTGGGTGCCTAACCCCGGTCGATGGCAGATAAGGAAAACCCCCCCTATATGGGGTTTTCCAGGGCCCTTGCTCCCTGAAACCTCTCTGAAGGGGCCAGGTTCTGGCGCTGGTCCCTGGTAGGTCTGAACTCCATAGCTAGTTTCCCGGTCTAACATAACATACATTAGCCCGATAAGCTCCAGGGAGCCTCCGGGGCTCACCCAGAAAATGGCGTTTCATTACATCAACGCTGGTTTTTTATTATTTTTCCCGTGATCAGTGAACACAAATTAACAGGTTAGGAAGAAAAAATAATTTTTTTTTTTCAAAATGACATGTGCCTGTGGGGATGACAGGATATTAGACCCCGAGCATGTTAGGGTTAAATCTGTTACTTCTTGTTTTTGAAACTCCAAGTCTCAGGAATTCTTCCTTATCAATTTTATTGATTCCCATTACTATTTTGTACATAGTGATCATATCGCCTCTTTTTCGTCTATCTTCTAGTTTTGGCATATTTAATGCCCGTAACCTCTCCTTATAGCTCTTGTCCCTTCGGTTCCAGGAGCCATTTAGTTGCACGTCTTTGCACCTTTTTCAGTTTGTTGATGTGCCTCTTAACCCTCAAACCGCTAGGGGCCAAAATGGAATTCACACCCACAGGCACAACAACAAAAAAATCAAAAATTTCTTTCGTCTTATAGAATGTAAACTGTGTCAACAAAATTATTCGCACACCCTCCGTCACTATGTGATGGAGTGCGAAAAGATACGTGAATTTAGAGACAATTCTATAACCAATGTTCCAGCGATGTGTAAATATTTCATTCAAATGATCTGCTACCAGAAATTTTAGCCAAATATCCCCAATTTGCTAACTGTAGGTAGTAACTGAGTGATTGTAACCTATCCACCGCTGTCCACTGGATGGGGGGCGGTGTGCAGGACAAACATATAAATTTTGACACTAGCTCTCCACATATGTTAGTTGGTTAATTTAGAACCTGTACTTGAGGTCGATCTCGAACCCATTGTTGATGTGACGACTTATATTGAATTTTGTAACTAGCTCATCAAGATTGTAACTTGCTTAGCTAAATGAATTGTGGGGTTCAGTCCCTGAGCCCATTATGTGCCTCTGTAACCCTTTCCACTACCGCCCACAAGATGGGTATGGGGTGCATAATAAATGAACTAAACTAACTAACTAACTCTTATAGAAGTGTTCATTTTTGTTCCCTGATCACGGAAAAAATAACAAAAAAATTGTAGGTGGCATATTTTAGCCGCAATAGGGTAGGGAAGTGTGGCAAAAAAGGGGCGTTGGCAGAGCCTTCGCCAGACGAGGTCTACTCCGCCCGAGCTGTCAGATGGCAGTTGCCACAAATATATTATTACCTAATTATTTCAATGTCTCTGATTGATTTTTTCTTAGTTTTTTGCAGTAATATTATTCCATACAGTGAATTGTGGTATATTTATATTATAAAATGTGTGAACCATCGCTGTAGTCAAAATTATGGTATGCATATAAGTGATTCAATTATTATGTTCATAAAACAGTAAACAAATAGTTATGCTGTTGTTACACTATATACACAGGTTATATATAAATATCTGCATGTTTTGTTCACCATAACGAAGTACTAAGCCGTATCAAACACCGTATATAGCAGTATAGAATAGCAGTATCATTTATATTTTGGCATTTGTAGGTGATTCTGTGGTCACAAGCTGAACAGCGGTGCTGTGAGCTCGTGCTGCGTGCGCCAGCCTTGGTGGCTTGCTCAATACTGACGCTCTAACACCCAAGAATGCTGGCCTGAATTTTTTTTCTAGGTGGCATCTGGCAACTATCGGTCGTGGCTGTACTATAGCTGCCCCTATGCCAGGCGGGGCGTTTAAATTATAGCGCTAGACACGAAATCATATATAAATGATGTGCGCGGTTTCAGTTTTGTCACTGATATCATTTATATATGATATGCGCGTTTGAGGGTTAAGATATGAGAACCATACAACTGCTGCATATTCCAACTTTGGTCTAACAAAGGTCGTGAACAATTTCTTTAGTATTTAAAAGCAATTCTGAAATTGGAAAGTGTAGTATAGGCTCCTCGTATGATGTTCTTTATGTGGTCCTCTGGTGATAGTCTTCTATCTAGAACCTTCCCTAGATCTCTCTCTCTCTATCAGAATTTTTTAAAGATTTTTCACATAATTTGTAGGGTGTGTGTGGTCTGTGTTCTCCTATTCCCAATTCCGTAACATGGCATTTATTCACATTAAATTTCATTTGTCAAGTGGTGCTCCATACATTTATTTTGTCCAAGTCTTCTTGAAGGGGATAACAATTATCTAAATTTCTTATCTTCCCCAGTATCTTAGCATCATCAGCAAACATGTTCATATAATTGTGTGTTCCATCTGGTAGGTCGTTTATGTAGACAATGAACATTTCCGTTTGTAGACATTGCAAGAAACCTGTGGTACTCCACTCATGACATTTCTCTAGCTTAATACATTGTCTCTGATTACTGGCCCTCATTTTTCTGTCAGTTAAAAAAAATTTCATCCATGTTAGAAGTCTTCATGTCACTCCTTCAGTATGTTTTAGTTTCCAGAACAACTTCTTATGTGGCACTCTGCCGAAAGCCTTTTCTGTGTGGAACCCCTACGGCTCCCTGGAGCTTAACGGGCTAATGTATATTATATTAGACAGGGACACTAGCTATGGAGTTCAGACCTACCAGGGACCAGCGCCAGAACCTGGCCCCTTCAGAGAGGTTTCAGAGAGTAATGGCCCTGGAAAACCCCCTTGTGGTTGGGGGTTTTCTTTATCTGCCATCAACCGGGGTTAGGCACCCTGAAAGGTAGGCATAACAAAACAAACCCCACATGGCAAGAAACTAAAACAAAAAACCAAACAGTGAGGTAGAAATGCCCTACAATCCCAAGGAAACAAGCAAACAAGCAATTATCACATTTACTGCTGCGCCGCCCTCTCCTCCTCGAGAGGGAGGGGGAGCCCGGACCTCACCGCGCCAGCTGCCTTCAGTTCGTAAGCTAGTGTCAACCAGAACAGATGCTTCTCTGACCTCAAATTTCTGGGCGGTGTTTTGCCTTGTGTGACGTTGTCTGATGTCTTAGTGTGGTGTGCGGTGGCCAGGAGTACCTCATCAGTGCCGGGGTTGCATGCGCTTAGGGGCTTCCTTCCCTAGGGCGCCCTGTGAGTACTGTCCCTGCGTGTCAGGGTTCTCATCCCTGGGGCGTTCGGGAACCGCTCCCGTAGGGGTTCTTGCTGCTCGGCATTTGCCTCGCTCTTGGGGCCAGCTGGGGCTTGGGGGCCTTGTTTGGCCTTGGGTAGGGAGTGGTGGTGTGCTGGTTAGGGCGTCAAGGTGTTGCACGGCCTGCCACCTAAGCGGCGACCAGTTCCTGTTACCTCTGGGGACGGTGTACGTTTGCAGGGTTTTTCTTGTTTTTTTTGTTTGCCTGGTGGGGGTCTGCCTTGTGGGACTATAGTTTCCCTGATACTGTTTTGGTAGCCCTCTACTAGACCCCCGTGCTTGTACACGTCACAGGGGTTTCAGTGTTATTATCTACCCCTTGTTGTTTGGGTGTTTAACCGGTTAGCAACACCTTGCCCGGGCTTCCTGTAGTTGTTACCCTACGGGCCCTGGAAACCCCTGTCGGGGCTCGATAGACCCATGGATGCGTCTCCCGTGTTCCAGCCTGCTTTGTGCGGGTTTGAAGGTTGCTGTGTTCCCTTGTTTCAGGGTGACATTCACCTGTTTTGCCTCCGTCATGCTGCCTGTTGGGTCAATGACACCCACCCACAGCCCAAGAGCACCCACTCCAAGACAACTTGACGAAGCGCAGGAGAAACAGCCTGCCCTGTCAGCCCCGAACCCCAGAAAGGGGGACGAGCTGCCCAACACCACCACAGGCCGGATGACACGACCGAAAAGGCCCACAAATCATAGGACCAAGAGTGAGCAAGCAGATCTAGCCTCCCCCCATCGCCCGTCAACGCCACGGGCGTACCGCAAAAAGGCCGACACCCTTTACAAGAACCCAAACGTCGAACAAGGCGATCACCGTGCCGGCCAGACGACGCCGGCCCTGAAGTCAACGACGGCTCAGAAACTGGCACCAACGGCCCACCTCAACCAGCAGAACCGTGAACCCTGGCACGACCCCTCTGAGATGGCCAAGAACGACCGCCCTGAAGAACCAACAAGTCCGACATAGGAGAACAACTAGATGAAGCCGCTTGTAGAAACTGCGAGACCGCTGCCTCTGCAAACAACAACGAACAAAACGGAGATGAAAACCTAAGAGCCAGGGCCCAAGCAGATTCCAAAGAGAGGGCGAGCACAGCCTGACGGCACGCGATGTGAGAAGCAAAAAACAGAGACACCGCCTCCTTCAGGACGAGCGCATAGAGCTTCAACAGTGCAGCCGACGCCCTAGCTGCCAAAGTCAGCACCCCAGACGAAGGCCCATCACTCAACGCCTCCACATCTTCCACAAGCTAGGCAGAAGACAGCTCCAGAAGGGAAAAGAAACATAAGGTCGAAGCCAAATGCCCACGGGCGTGCAAATCCTCTGCAACCAACGATGCCAAAAGAAGAGGAACCTGCATGTGAAGCTGGAAAAGGCCAACATCCCGAGAAAGCACGGGGGCAAACAAGCACGCATTAAAGTGCTCAAACTCGCCCCCCCCCCAAGGTAAACCTGCATAACTAGAAGTTTCCCACCAATCAAGCGTGCGGGTCCAACAGAACCCATGCCACGCCCGCAACGAAAAGAATGGGCAGTTTGCAAGCCAGGAAGACTTCGGAACCTCCAAACGCACCCAAAAGTGGGAAGAACCGAACTCAAAAGAGGATGGATCCATCACAGAGGCATAAACCGGGTCTCACAAGAGGTATGCAGCAAGAGCTTCCCGGGCCTCCTTTGCGAAGATACGGGAAGTAGAAAACCTGTGGAAAGATGGAGCCGAGGTACCCAAAGGAGCCAGGAACCGAACCCGGGGAGGAGCTAAACCCAAATCATACTCATACAGGGAAGGGGGGTAAGAAAACCCCTCCCCCTGCAACAATAAGCCCCACAAGGAAGGCAAAAGCACCCAAGCGGGGTCAAAGGGGGGCCCAAGGCCCCCAGATCGACTCCTTCCCAGCTCCCAAGATCCCCACGTTGGGACCCGGGGCAGAGCCATCCTCCAAACCCTCTACCCCTGAAGAAAAGGCAGAGTCCAGGGGAAAGGCAGACAAGAAGGGGGCCTGCTGGTGGGACCCAGAAGCCTCGGCAAGAGAAACCGGCTCAAATGCCTCCGTCCCCGACCCGGATGGGGCAGCCCCCTGAAACTGTCCGAGCCTCAGTACCAACTAAACCCTGTGCCGAATCCGAAACCCTCAGACGTTTGGGAGCCGGACACAGGGGGCGGGGAGGTGCAGGATGGACCACAGGGAAAGGACCAGGGAGCGTGGGAGGAGCCAAAGTCGAAGCAACTAATGCCCCCAGGTCCTGGGGGCATTAGTTTGCATTTGTTTGCCTGGTGGGGGTCTGCCTTGTGGGACTATAGTTTCCCTGATACTGTTTTGGTAGCCCTCTACTAGACCCCCGTGCTTGTACACGTCACAGGGGTTTCAGTGTTATTATCTACCCCTTGTTGTTTGGGTGTTTAACCGGTTAGCAACACCTTGCCCGGGCTTCCTGTAGTTGTTACCCTACTGACCCTGGAAACCCCTGTCGGGGCTCGATGGACCCATGGATGCGTCTCCCGTGTTCCAGCCTGCTTTGTGCGGGTTTGAAGGTTGCTGTGTTCCCTTGTTTCAGGGTGACAGTCACCTGTTTTGCCTCCGTCATGCTGCCTGTTGGGTCAATGACACCTTTGACTCGGAGTCATGTTCTCTGCTCGTGCTCCAGTTTTATTTTGATGATATTGCAGTTAAGGTACAGGCAGCATCTGCGTTGCATGTTAGGTTTAGGTTACTGCAACGCACTAGGTTGGTTTCCCACCCGGATGCCCCAAGACTGCCCCGTTTTGGTTTTAGGGACTCGAACCTGGGGGCATTAGTTGCTTCGACTTTGGCTCCTCCCACGCTCCCTGGTCCTTTCCCTGTGGTTCATCCAGGTTTTCTACTTCCCGTATCTTCGCAAAGGAGGCCCGGGAAGCTCTTGCTGCATACCTCTTGTGAGACCCGGTTTATGCCTCTGTGATGGATCCATCCTCTTTTGAGTTCGGTTCTTCCCACTTTTGGGTGCGTTTGGAGGTTCCGAAGTCTTCCTGGCTTGCAAACTGCCCATTCTTTTCGTTGCGGGCATGGCATGGGTTCTGTTGGACCCGCACGCTTGATTGGTGGGAAACTTCTAGTTATGCAGGTTTACCTTGGGGGGGGGGGCGAGTTTGAGCACTTTAATGCGTGCTTGTTTGCCCCCGTGCTTTCTCGGGATGTTGGCCTTTTCCAGCTTCACATGAAGGTTCCTCTTCTTTTGGCATCGTTGGTTGCAGAGGATTTGCACGCCCGTGGGCATTTGGCTTCGACCTTATGTTTCTTTTCCCTTCTGGAGCTGTCTTCTGCCTAGCTTGTGGAAGATGTGGAGGCGTTGAGTGACGGGCCTTCGTCTGGGGTGCTGACTTTGGCAGCTAGGGCGTCGGCTGCACTGTTGAAGCTCTATGCGCTCGTCCTGAAGGAGGCGGTGTCTCTGTTTTTTGCTTCTCACATCGCGTGCCGTCAGGCTGTGCTTGCCCTCTCTTTGGAATCTGCTTGGGCCCTGGCTCTTAGGTTTTCATCTCCGTTTTGTTCGTTGTTGTTTGCAGAGGCAGCGGTCTCGCAGTTTCTACAAGCGGCTTCATCTAGTTGTTCTCCAATGTCGGACTTGTTGGTTCTTCAGGGCGGTCGTTCTTGGCCATCTCAGAGGGGTCGTGCCAGGGTTCACGGTTCTGCTGGTTGAGGTGGGCCGTTGGTGCCAGTTTCTGAGCCATCGTTGCCTTCAGGGCCGGCGTCGTCTGGCCGGCACGGTGATCGCCTTGTTCGACGTTTGGGTTCTCGTAAAGGGTGTCGGCCTTTTTGCGGTTCGCCCGTGGCGTTGACGGGGCGATGGGGGGAGGCTAGATCTGCTTGCTCACTCTTGGTCCTATGATTTGTGGGCCTTTTCGGTCGTGTCATCCAGCCTGTGGTGGCGTTGGGCAGCTCGTCCCCCTTTCTGGGGTTCGGGGCTGACAGGGCAGGCTGTTTCTCCTGCGCTTCGTCAAGTTGTCTTGGAGTGGGTGCTCTTGGGCTTGGTCGAAATGACCCTGTATCTCAGGTGGGTTTCCCACCAGTTTCCAGTGCCGAAACGGGACTGTGCGGATCTGAGGTTCTTTCTGGACTTGTCCTGTCTGAACCCCTGGATTCCTTGCCCCTCCTTTCGGATGACTACTCTGTCTCAGGTCCAGCTTCTGTTGGAGCCTGGATGGTGTCCCTGGACCTCAAGGATGCTTATTGGCATGTTCCTATTCATCCAGGGTTCAGGGACTGGTTAGGTTTCGTGGTGGGATGTCAGGCTTACTGCTTTCGTTGCCTTCCTTTAGGCTTGAATCTGGCACATCGCGTTTTCACGTGTCTGACCCAGGTTGTGGTGACCCATCTGTGTCTTCTAGGGATTCGGGTATTGGCCTACCTTGACAACTGGCTGGTGTGGGCTCCCAGTCGGTCAGCTTGTCTGCTCGCCAGGGATATGGTTCTTTCCCAGCTCGCCAGGTTTGGGTTCCTGGTGAACTGGAGGAAGTCCCATCTGGTTCCATCCCAGGTTCGGACCTGGCTGGGTCTTGTTTGGGATTCTCGGACCGCCTCCTTGTCTCTCCCTCCAGAGGCATTGCTGCGGCTGCGGTCCTTCTGTCAGCTGTTTCTGAGGGGTCTGGTACAGGGCTGGTTCGACCTTCTCCTCTGCTCTTTGCATCTGGTCGTTTTGAGGTAGGTGTATCACCATTTCTATGGTGATCAGGTGGCTTCGTTGATGGTGTCCCACCTGAGAGCTTAGTCTCGGTGATAGTATGAAGTTTCCTGGCATTCTTTTCACCATTTTCTTGCTCTTCGTAGGTTGTTTTCTCTTTCAGATCGGGTTGTCTTGTCCTTTCTTTCTTTGCTTTTTCAGAACTATCATTTGATTCCTAATACTGTCGCCTCTTATCATGCGTCGCTGGTGGAGCCGCTCCAGCTTGCATTCGGGGTGGACGTCACATCCGCCCCGTTCCGAAAGCTTTCTCGTGCTATGTTTCACCTCCGGCCTGCTCACGCGCTGCCTGAGCTGTCCTAGTCCTCGGACAGGGTGCTCTCCTCCACTCGGTTTGTGGTGGCCCCTTCAGTTCAAGATTGTTTTTCCAAGGCTTTGTTTTTGTTGGCATTGGCCTCTGGGGATCGGGTAGGGGAGCTTCATGCTCTCCTCCGGTGCAGGGGTTTCTGCTCTTTTTGGTCCTGGGGGTAGGTTTGTACGTTTGCAGCCTTCTCCATCTTTTCTGGCGAAGAACGAGACTGCTGTTTTCCGGAGGGGTCCATGGGTCATTGATGCTTGGTTGGTTCGGCCGGGGGTGCATCATGTGTTGTGTCCGGTTGCGCCTCTTCACCGTTTCCTGCACACCTCGGCTGGAGTGGCTGGGGATGCGCTTTGGGTTGATCCGGTTTCCCCCTCGTTCCCTGTTCCCGGGCTGGGATCTCCCAGGTTGTCCACAGGGTTATTAAGTCTAGCAGTCTGCGGTCTATCCTCGCGCCCATGACATTCGGAAGTTTGCAGCTTTGGCTGCCGTGTTTGGTAACATGTTTTGGGCTCATATTCGAGCGCGTGGATTTTGGAGATCGAACAGGGTCCTGGCCGCCCGTTACTTGGTGAACATGCCTGCTCCTCGGCGTTCTTGTGTTGCTTTGGGTCACAGGTTGCAGCCAGTTGTCTCGACTTCGCATTGAGGAGTTTGTGGCCGCTGCCTCCCGGGTAATTCCCTATTTCCTTTCTCTTTGGGTATGTAGCTCCAGGGAACCATAGGGGCTCCCCACAGAAAACCAGCATCAAATGTAATGAAATGCCATTTTCTGGATGAGCCCCGGAGGCTCCCTGGCAACCCTCCTCCCCATCGGTCGGCGGTTTTTTCGCGTTGGTTGAAGCCTAGTTCCAAACTTTAGGCAGCCGGTGCGGTGAGGTCAGGCCCCCCCCCTCCCCCTCTCAGGGTGGGGAGGGCTGTGCGGACGATCATTACGGTAGTAAATTGTGATTTTGCTTGTTTGCTTGTTTCCATGGGATTGTAGGGAGTTTCTCCTCTGTTCGGTTTTTGTTTTAGTTTCTTACCATGTGGGGTTTGTTTTGTTATGCCTAGCTTTCTGGGTGCCTAACCCCGGTGGATTGCAGATAAGGAAAAACCCCAACCACAGGGGGTTTTCCCAGGGCCATTGCTCCCTGAAACCTCTCTGAAGGAGCCAGGCTTTGGCGCTGGTCCCTATTAGGTCTGAACTCCATAGCTAATGTCCCGGTCTAATATAACATCCATTAGCCCGATAAGCTCCAGGGAGCCTCCGGGGCTCACCCAGAAAATGGCTTTTCATTACATTCAATGCTGGTTTTTTTACTGCTAAGTGAAAGGAGGTATTAGGTGTACTGTACCTCTACGACAATTACTGACCTCTCAGGCTGCAACCCATAATTGTTGACTATCTTTAGGGTACCTATTTACTGCTTGGTGAATTTTCAGTTGTGACCCAAATTGATGAAGCAAGAGGTGTAATTTTAGCCACTACAACAATGGATTAGAATTTTTTTGAGAAAGATGGAACTGATATAAACAATAGTCATTTATGAGCTGAATAAGAGACATTTCAGGTCAGCTACTGAAGCAACATAGGAAATGGCATTTTATTACAATCAAATCTTGGTTTTGTTTACAAATAAAGACTAACCATAAGAAAAAAAAACTTATATTGATATATAAAAGAAAATTGGAGAACTTTTGTGGAAAGTGAAACAAGAGATAACTGAGAGGTGCATTCAGAGTGGATCATGAATGGATGTATGTGGATGTCAGAGTAGTGTGAACGCTTTTGCCCGAGGCAACTCATTTAAAGAACAAGCAAGAACACATGACAAAAGTGTACAATATGCATGTTATTGGAGATATTCTTATAGTACAGCATAAAATGTTACCCGTAAGTACTGTTAATATAATATTTACACACATACACAGATACATAT
This sequence comes from Procambarus virginalis, assembly GCA_020271785.1. Classification (NCBI taxonomy): domain Eukaryota; kingdom Metazoa; phylum Arthropoda; class Malacostraca; order Decapoda; family Cambaridae; genus Procambarus; species Procambarus virginalis. Next base: position 2,383 of record WNGS01000865.1, on the reverse strand, counting down.
ATATATATATATATAGGTACATTATATATATAATGTACCTAGTAGCCAGAATGCACTTCTTGGCCTATTATGCAAGGCCCAATTTGCCTAATAGGCTGAGTGATTTTCTTTATTTTCAATAAATTGTTTCCAATTAGTTTATTTGAATTATTATTATTATATTATATTAGGAACATAAATTATTGACTTGTGTTAGTTTAGGTTAGGTTTAGATAGGTTAGGTAAGGTTGGTTAGGTTAGGTAAGGTTGGTTAGGTTCGGTCATATATCTAAGTTAGTTTTAATTCAAATTTCAACAAATTAATTTATATATAATGAAATGGACAGATTTATCATTTCATAAGAAAAAAAATGAGAAAAATATATAAATTCAGGAAAACTTGGTTTATTAAGCAAATCGGTCCTTGCATAGTAGGACGAGTATGACGTTCTGGCTATTAGGTTCAACATATATATATATATATATATATATATATATATATATATATATATATATATATATATATATATATATATATATATATATATATATATATATATATATATATATATATATATGTGCGCTACTAGATGTGAAACAGAATCATTTGTAATGTAAATCTATTGTGTATATTTGATGCCTTGTTTCTTGTGGTCAGTGACCTCCTTTGAGGGAGAGGTCTCATAGTATCTCCCTCACACACACACAGTACAGTGACCTCCCTTGAGGGAGAGGTCTCATAGTATCTCCCTCACACACACACAGTACAGTGACCTCCCTTGAGGGAGAGGTCTCATAGTATCTCCCTCACACACACACACTACAGTGACCTCCCTTGAGGGAGAGCTCTCATAGTATCTCCCTCAAACACACACAGTACAGTGACCTCCCTTGAGGGAGAGCTCTCATAGTATCTCCCTCACACACACACAGTACAGTGACCTCCCTTGAGGGAGAGGTCTCATAGTATCTCCCTCACACACACACACTACAGTGACCTCCCTTGAGGGAGAGCTCTCATAGTATCTCCCTCACACACACAGTACAGTGACCTCCCTTGAGGGAGAGGTCTCATAGTATCTCCCTCACACACATTACTAATGGTTGCATATATTAAATCATTAAAGAAGCACCTGAAACATCTGCCAAAGAATCCCTTATGCTGGTTTGGCTGTCCGACCAGCGAAGCAGTCACCACTTGAGTTTTCTGAGGATCGACCCACAAGATGTGCAGAGATTGCCAGTTGTCTCGGCAACTACACACAAGGCAGATCAGAAGGGAATACAGTTTAGCTGTAACAAGCAAATATATAACAGTGAGGTGGAGGAAGAGTGTCACATTGGCCAACAGGCCCAATGCAGCTTCCTACTTCCTACGGTGTTAAGATTAACGGGGCAAGTAGGCTGTAGGCTCGGTCTTGGCCTTGAAGGTGCTGGAATGCAACTGGGTGTTAGTTGGCCATTGGTAATGGGTTGAGTTTGTTCGATGTGTAGTACTCTGATGATGTCTAATCTTCTATTGTCATTGTATCTGTCAATTCATTGTTGTTTGTCAGCATATCTCTGGTGATGATGTAGTTGTGTGTAGAGATTGATGGGGCCTTGATAGGGGGGGGGCCTTGCTGTTTGATCATTGTCCCACCTTGAAAAGAGTCATTGTTATATTATCTAAATACTGAGATGGGCGGGGTGAGAGTCATGGGCACCCTCCAGGGTGTGAGGTCCTCGGTCCTGAGAGAGCAACCATGAGCAGCACATGCAGCAGCAGCTCCTGCCCACACCATCACTTAATAATGATGAAATAAATAATTGCAATTATTTTACAATGATAGTGTCATTGAAGATGCTGACTGTGTAAGGACCATGCACAAGGTTAACGCTATCGCTCCCGACAGGCGCGCCGCCAACTTAGAGGTCATGGGTTCAACATGCGGGCAAGATCGCGGTGACGCCTAAATGTGTATACTCGTTTCAGCTTTCTCACCTTAACCCTTAAAGTGCGCATCACTTCATATGAAGTGCTAGGCGTTTTACCAGTCGACTGCTCTTCACTTCATATGAAGTGTTGGAGCACTACGCAAGATTTAAACGGCCCGCGGATACACGGGGTTCACCACACCTTCATCAGGGCTCTTGTAAACAGACGCCATTTTTAAAAAAAATCGTGGGCCGAACTCCCGGGTGTTAGGGGCCTCAGTATCGCGTAAGCTACCAAGCCTGACGCACGCAGCATGAGCTCACAGCACTGCTGTTCAGCTTGTGACCACAGCATCGCCTAAAAATGCCATAATATACTTGTTCATGCTATTATGTAGCGATGATATTATTACAGAAGACCCCTGACTGTGATAAAAGTGACCAGGGTTCTGATAATAGCAGGATTGCGATGATATTTAGCGCTGTG
>WNGS01000863.1:165603-206950 GCA_020271785.1 Procambarus virginalis | reverse complement strand
GTCACTTCTGGTGTGTGAGTTTTCAATGGCATATATGCCTGGAGAACGTTCAGGCTTGTTCGCATTTGTGTTCTTCATGTTTGCCCCAAAGAATGAGGTGATTGATGAAATATCATGCCCAAGATTACCAACCGAGTGCCGGAGGGGGATGGAAATAGCCTCGGCTACCATTCTTTATTATCCGGTCGCATTGGTTGAGTGGTTAAGGGATTCTGTACATCAGATTCAATGCTTCTGACAGTATGCGTTTAAGTCACTTCTGGGTGCTAGTTTTTTCAGTGGCATATATGCCTGAGACAGTTCAGGCTTGTTCGCATTTGTGTTCCTCACGTGGGAACCATAGAATGAGGTGATTTGATGAAATACAATGCCCAAGACTACCAACCGTGTGTCGGGAGAGAGATGGAAATATCCTCGGCTACCATCTTCTTTTGTCTGATCGTGTTGGTCCAGTGTTTAAGGGATCCTATATATCAGATTCATTGCCTCTGACAGGATGGGTTTAAGTCACTTCTGGGGTGTTAGTTTTCAGTGGCATATATGGCAGGAGACCGTTTAGGCTTGTTCACATTTGCAGGCGAAGAGTCACAATAACGTGGCTGAAGTATGTTGACCAGACCACACACTAGAAGTTGAAGGGACGACGACGTTTCGGTCCGTCCTGGACCATTCTCAAGTCGCTTCAAGCGACTTGAGAATGGTCCAGGACGGACCGAAACGTCGTCGTCCCTTCAACTCTAGTGTGTGGTCTGGTCACCATTGTTCACATTTGTGTTCCTCACGTGTGCCCCTAAGAATGAGGTGATTTGATAAAATACCATGCCCTGGATTACCAACCGAGTGCCGGCGGGGGATGGAAATTGCCTCGGCTACCACCTCTTTTGTCCGTTAGTGTTGTTCGAATGTTTAAGGGATCCTGTACATCAGATGCATTGCTTCTGGCAGTATGAGCTTGAGTCACTTCTGGGGTTTGATTTTCTGTGGCATATATGCCTGGAGATCGTTCAGCCTTGTTCACATTTGTGTACCTCACGTGTGCCCTAAGAATGAGATGATTTGATAAAATCCATGCCCAAGACTACCAACCGAGTGCCGGGGGAGTTTTGGAAATAGCCTAGGCTACCATCTTCTTTTGTCCGGTCGTGTTGGTCCAGTGGTTAAGGGTTTCTATATATCAGATGCATTGCTTCTGGCAGTATGGGTTTGAGTCATTTCTGGAGGTGTGAGTTTCTGTGGCATATATGCCAGGAGACAGTTCAGGTTTCTTCGCATTTGTGTTCCTCACATTTGCCACAAAATGAGGTGATTTGATAAAATACCATGTCCATGATTACCAACCGAGTGCTGGCGGGGGGATGGAAATAGCCTTTAGCTACTATCCTCTTTTGTCTGGTCGTGTTGGTGAGTGGTTAAGGGATCCTGTAAATCAGATGCATTGCTTCTGGCAGTATAGGTTTGAGTCACTTCTGGGGTGGGAGTTTTCCTTTGCTGTATGCCTGGAGACCGTTCAGGCTTGTTCGCATTTGTGTTCCTCACGTGTGCCCCAAAGAATGAGGTGATTTGATAAAATACCATGCCCTAGATTACCAACCGAGTGCCGGCGGGTGGATGGAAATAGCCTCGGGTACCATCCTCTTTTGTCCAGTCGTGTTGGTCAAGAGTTAAGGGATCCTGTACATCAGATGCATTGCTTCTGACAGTATGGAATCAAGTTACTTCTGGGGTGTGAGTTTTCAGTGGCATATATGCCTGGAGACCATAAAGACTTGTTCGCATTTGTGTTCCTCGCGTGTTCCTCAAGAATGATGTGATTTGATAAAATACCAAGCCCAAGATTACCAACCGAGTGCAGGCGGGGGGATGGAAATGGCCTCGGCTACCATCCTCTTTTGTCCAGTCGTGTTGTTTGATTGTTAAGGGACCTGTACGTCAGATGCATTGCTTCTGGCATTATGGCCATGAGTCACTTCTGGGGTTTGAATTTTCAGTGGCATATATGCCTGGAGACCGTTCAGGCTTGTTCACATTTGTGTTCCTCACGTGTGCCCCAAAGAATGAGGTGATTTGATAAAATGCCATGCCCAAGACTAGTAACCGAGTGCCCTGGGGAGGGATAGAAATAGCCTAGGCTAACATCTTCTTTTGTCCGGTCGTGTTGGTCCAGTGGTTAAGGGTTCCTATATATCAGATGCATTGCTTCTGGCAGTATGGGTTTGAGTCATTTCTGGGGTGTGAGTTTCAGTGGCATATATGCCAGGAGACAGTTCAGGTTTCTTCGCATTTGTGTTCCTCACATTTGCCCCAAAGTATGAGGTGATTTTATAAAATACCATGTCCAAGATTACCAACCGAGTGCCAGAGGGGGATAGAAATTGCCTCGGCTACCATCCTCTTATATCCGGTCGTGTGGGTCCAGTGGTTAACGGATCCTGTACATCAAATGCATTGCTTCTGACAGTATGGGTTCGAGTCACTTCTGGCTGTGAGTATTCAGTAGCATGTATGCCTGAATACCGTTCAGGCTTGTTCACATTTATGTTCCTCACGAGTTCCCAAAAGAATGAGGTGATATGATAAAATACCATGCCCAAGATTACCACCGAGTTCCAGCAAGGGGATGCAAATAGTCTGCTACCTACCTCTTTTGTCTGGTCGTGTTGGTCAAGTGTTTAAGGGATCCTATATATCAGATTCATTGCCTCTGACAGTATGGGTTTAAGTCACTTCTGGGGTGTTAGTTTTCAGTGGCATATATGCCTGGAGACCGTTCAGGCTTGTTCGCATTTGTGTTCCACACGTGGGAACCAAAGAATGAATGATTTGATGAAATACCACGCCCCAGATTACCAACCGAGTGCCGGCGGGGGATGGAAATAGCCTCAGCTATCATCCTCTTTCGTCCAGTCGTGTTGGTCAAGTGGGTAAGGATCCTGTATATCAGATGCATTGCTTCTGGCAGTATGTGTTTAAGTCACTTCTGGGTGTGAATTTTGAGTGCCATATATGCCAGGAGACCGTTCAGGCTTGTTTGCATTTGTGTTCCTCACATGTGTTCCAAACAATGCTCCAAACAATGATTTGCTAAAATACCATGCCCAAGATTACCAACCGAGTGCTGGCGGGGGGATGAAAATAGCCTCGGCTACAATCCCTTTTGTCCGGTCATGTTGGTTGAGTCGTTAAGGGATCCTGTACATCAGATGCATTGCTTCTGGCAGTATGGGTTTCAGTCACTGTTGGGGTGTGAGTTTTCAGTGGCATATATGCCAGGAGACCGATAAATCGTTTTCGCATTTGTGTTCGTCACGTGTGCCTCTAAGAATGAGGTGATTTGATAAAATACCATGCCCAAGACTACCAACCGAGTGTCGGGGGAGGGATTGAAATAGCCTCGGCTACCATCTTCTTTTGTCCGGTCGTGTTGGTCCAGTGTTTAAGGGATCCTATATATCAGATGCAATGCTTCTGGCAGTATGGGTTTGAGTTATTTCTGGGGGTGTGAGGTTTCAGTGGCATTTATGGCAGGAGACCGTTCAGGCTTGGTCACATTTGTGTTCCTCACATTTGCCACAAAGAATGAGGTGATTTGATAAAATACCATGTCCAAGATTACCAACCGAGTGCTGGCGGGGATGGAAATAGCCTTAGCTACTATCCTCATTTGTCTGGTCGTGTTGGTTGAGTGGTTAAGGGACCCTGTAAATCAGAGGCATTGCTTCTGGCAGTATGGGTTTGAGTCACTTCTGGGGTGGGAGTTTTCCTTTGCATGTATGCCTGGAGACCGTTCAGGCTTGTTCGCATTTGTGTTCCTCACGTGTGCCACAAAGAATGAGGTGATTTGATAAAATACCATGTCCATGATTACCAACCGAATGCCGGCGGGTGGATGGAAATAGCCTCGGGTACCATCCTCTTTAGTCCAGTCGTGTTGGTCAAGTGGTTAAGGGATCCTGTACATCAGATGCATTGCTTCTGACAGTAAGGAATCAAGTTACTTCTGGGGTGTGAGTTTCCAGTGGCATATATGCCTGGAGACCGTTAAGACTTGTTCGCATTTGTGTTCCTCGTGTGTTCCTCAAAGAATGATGTGATTTGATAAAATACCAAGCCCAAGATTACCAACCGAGTGCAGGCGGGGGGATGGAAATGGCCTCGGCTACCATCCTCTTTTGTCCAGGCGTGTTGTTTGATTGGTTAAGGGAACCTGTACGTCAGATGCATTGCTTCTGGCAGTATGGGCTTGAGTCACTTCTGGGGTTTGAATTTTCAGTGGCATATATGCCTGGAGACTGTTCAGGCTTGTTCACATTTGTTTCCTCACGTGTGCCCAAAGAATGAGGTGATTTGATAAAATGCCATGCCCAAGACTAGTAACCGAGTGCCCTGGGGAGGGATGGAAATAGCCTAGGCTACCATCTTCTTTTGTCCGGTCGTGTTGGTCCAGTGGTTAAGGGTTCCTATATATCAGATGCATTGCTTCTGGCAGTATGGGTTTGAGTCATTCCTGGGGGTGTGAGTTTCAGTGGCATATATGCCAGGAGACAGTTCAGGTTTCTTCGCATTTGTATTCCTCACATTTGCCACAAAGAATGAGGTGATTTTATAAAATACCATGTCCAAGATTACCAACCGAGTGCCGGAGGGGGGATAGAAATAGCCTCGGCTACCATCCTCTTATGTCCGGTCGTGTGGTTCCAGTGGTTAACGGATCCTGTACATCAAATGCATTGCTTTTGGCAGTATGGGTTCGAGTCACTTCTGGCGTGTGGGTATTCAGTAGCATGTATGCCTGAATACCGTTCAGGCTTGTTCACATTTATGTTCCTCACGAGTTCCCAAACGAATGAGGTGATATGATAAATACCATACCCACGATTACCAACCGAGTTCCAGCAAGGGGATACAAATAGCCTCGGCTACCATCCTCTTTTGTCTGGTCGTGTTCCTCCAGTGTTTAAGGGATCATATATATCAGATTCATTGCCTCTGACAGTATGGGTTTCAGTCACTGTTGGGGTGTGACTTTTCAGTGGCATATATATGCCTAGAGATCGTTCAGGCTTGTTCGCATATGTGTTCATTACGTGTGCCCCAAAGAATGAGGTGATTTCATAAAATTCCATGTCCAAGATTACCAACCGAATGCCGGCGGGTGGATGGAAATAGCATTGGTTACCATACTTTTTTATCCGGTCACATTGGTTGAGTGGTTAAGGGATCATGTACATCAGATGCATTGCTTCTGGCAGTATGGGTTTAAGTCACTTATGTGGTTGTGAGTATTCAGTGTCATATATTCCTGGAGACCGTTCAGGCTTGTTCACATTTGTGTTCCTCACGTGTGCCCCAAAGAATGAGGTGATTTGACAAAATACCATACCCAGGGTAACAAACCGAGTGCAGGAAGGGGGATGGAAATAGCATCGACTACCATCCTCTTTTGTCCGGTCGTGTTTATCGAGTGGTTAAGGAATCCTGTACATCAGATGCATTGCTTCTGGCAGTATGGGTTTCAGTCACTGTTGGGGTGTGAGTTTTCAGTGGCATACATGCCTGGAGACCGTACGAGCTTGTTCGCACTTGTGTTCCTCATGTGTGCCCCAAAGAATGAGGTGAATAGATGAAATACCATGCCCAAGATTACCAACCGAGTGTTAGAGGGGTGATTGAAATAGCCTAAGCTACCATCCTCTTTTGTCCGGACGTGTTGGTCGATTGGTTAAAGGATCCAGTACATCAGATGCATTGCTTCTGGCAGTATAGGCTTGAGTCACTTCTGGGGTTTGAATTTTCAGTAGCATATATGCTTGGAGACCGTTCAGGCTTGTTCACATTTGTGTTCCTCACGTGTGCCCCAAAGAATGAGGTGATTTGATAAAATACCATGTCCAAGACTACCAACCGAGTGTAGGGAGAGGGATGGAAATAGCCTCGGCTACCATCTTCTTTTGTCTGGTCGTGTTGGTCCAGTGTTTAAGGGATCCTATATATCAGATGCATTGCTTCTGGCAGTATGGGTTTGAGTCATTTCTGGGGGGTGTGAGTTTTCAGTGGCATATATGGCAGGAGACCGTTCAGGCTTGTTCACATTTGTGTTCCTCAAGTGTGCCCCTAAGAATGAGGTGATTTAATAAAATACCATGCCCTAGATTACCAACCGAGTGCCTGCAGGGGGATGGAAATAGCCTCAGCTACCATCTTCTTTTGTCCGGTCGTGTTGATCGAATGGTTAAGGGATCCTGTACATGAGACGAATTGCTTCTGGCAGTATGGGCTTGATTCACTTCTTGTGTGTGAGTTTTCATTGGCATATATGCCTGGAGACCGTTCAGGCTTGTTCGCATTTGAGTTCTTCACGTCAGCACCAAAGAATCAGGTTAGTTGATGAAATACCATGCCCCAAGATTACCAACCGAGTTCCGGAGGGGGGATGGAAATAACCTCGGCTACTATCCTCTTTTGTCTGGTCGTGTTGGTCGAGTGGTTAAAGGATCCTGTACAACAGATGCATTGCTTCTGGCAGTATGGGTTTCAGTCACTTCTGGGGTGTGAGTTTTCAGTGGCATATATGGCAGGAGACCGTTCAGGTTTCTTCGCATTTGTGTTCCTCACGTGTGCCCCAATGAATGAGGTGATTTGATGAAATTCCATGTCCAAGATTACCAACCGAATGCCGGCGGGTGGATGGAAATAGCATCTGCTACCAACCTCTTTTGTCCAGTCGTGTTGGTTGAGTAGAAAGGGATCCTGTACATCAGATGCATTGCTTCTATCAGTATGGGTTTGAGTCACTTCTGGGGGTGTTAGTTTTCAGTGGCATATATGCCAGGAGACCGATAAATCGTTTTTGCATTTGTGTTCGTCACGTGTGCCTCTAAGAATGAGGTGATTTGATACCATGCCCAAGACTACCAACCGAGTGTCGGGGGAGGGATTGAAATAGCCTCGGCTACCATCTTCTTTTGTCCGGTCGTTTTGGTCCAGTGTTTAAGGGATCCAATATATATCAGATGCAATGCTTCTGGCAGTATGGGTTTGAGTCATTTCTGGGGGTGTGAGGTTTCAGTGGCATTTATGGCAGGAGACCGTTCAGGCTTGTTCACATTTGTGTTCCTCACGTGTGCCCCTAAGAATGAGGTGATTTGATAAAATACCATGCCCTAGATTACCAACCGAGTGCCGGCGGGGTGATGGAAATATCCTCAGCTACCATACTCTTGTGTCCGGTCGTGTTGGTCGAGTTGTTAAGGGATCCTGTACATCAGATGCATTGCTTCTGGTAGAATGGGCTTGAGTCATTTTTGGGGGTGTGAGTTTTCAGAGGCATATATGCCAGGAGTCCGTTCAGGCTTGTTCGCATTTGTGTTCCTAACATGTGCCCCAAAGTATGACGTGATTTGATAAAATACCATGCCCTAGATTATCCACTGAGTGCCGGCGGGGGGATGGAAATAGCCTAAGCTACCATCCTCTTTTGTCCAGTATTGTTGGTCGAGTGGTTTAGGGATCCTGTAAATCAGATGCATTGCTTCTGGCAGTATGGGCTTGAGTCACTTCTGGGGTTTGAATTTTCAGTGGCATATATGCCTGGAGACCGTTCAGGCTTGTTCACATTTGTGTTCCTCACATGGGCCCCAAAGAATGAGTTGATTTGTTAAAATGCCATACCCATGATTACCAACCGAGTGCCGGAAGGGGGATGGAAATAGCATTGACTACCATCCTCTTTTTTCCGGTCTTGTTGGTCGAGTGGTTAAGGGATCCTGTACATCATATGCATTGCTTCTGGCAGTATGGGCTTGAGTTATATCTGTGGTGTGAGTTTTCTTTGGCATATATACCTGGAGACTGTTCAGGCTTGTTCGCATTTGTGTTCGTCATGTGTGCACCAAAGAATGAGGTGAATTGATGAAATACCATGCCCTAGATTACCAACCGAGTGCTGGCGGGGGGATGGAAATAGCCTCAGCTACCATCCTCTTTTGTCTAGCCGTGTTGGTTGAGTGGTTAAGGGATCCTGTAAATCAGATGTATTGCATCTGACAGTATGGGCTTGAGTCACTTCTGGGGTGTGAGTTTTCATTTGCATGTATTCCTGGAGACCGTTCAGGCTTGTTCGCATTTGTGTTCCTCACGTGTGCCCCAAAGAATGACGTGATTTGATAAAAAACCATGCCCAAGATTACCAACCGAGTGACGGAGGGGGGAAGGAAATAGCCTCGGCTACCATCCTCTTTTGTCCAGTCGTGTTGTTCGATTGGTTAAGGGATCCTGTACATCAGATGCATTGCTTCTGGCAGTATGGAAACAAGAATCTGGGGTGTGAGTTTTCAGTGGCATGTATGCCTGGAGACCGTTCAGGCTTGTTCGCATTTGTGTTCCTCACGTGTGTTCCAAAGAATGAGGTGATTTGATAAAATACCATGTCCATGATTACAAACCGAATGCAGGCGGGTGGATGGAAATAGCCTCGGGTACCATCCTCTTTTGTCAAGTCGTGTTGGTCAAGTGGTTAAGGGATCCTGTACATCAGATGCATTGCTTCTGACAGTATGGAATCAAGTTACTTCTGGGGTGTGAGTTTTCAGTGGCATATATGCCTGGAGACCGTTAAGACTTGTTCACATTTGTTTTCCTCGCGTGTTCCCCAAAGAATGATGTGATTTGATGAAATACCAAGCCCCAGATTACCAACCGAGTGTTGGCGGGGGGATGGAAATAGCCTCAACTACTATCCTCTTTTGTCCGGTCGTGTTGGTCGAGTGGTTAAGGGAACCTGTCCGTCAGATGCATTGCTTCTGGCAATATGGGATTGAGTCGCTTTTGAGGTGTGAGTTTTCAGTGGCATATATGCCTGGAGACCGTTAAGACTTGTTCGCATTTGTGTTCCTCGCGTGGTCCCCAAAGAATGATGTGATTTGATAAAATACCATGCCCTAGATTACCAACCGAGTGTTGGCGGGGGATGGAAATAGCCTCAACTACTATCCTCTTTTGTCCGGTCGTGTTGGTCGAGTGGTTAAGGGAACCTGTACGTCAGATGCATTGCTTCTGGCAGTATGGGATTGAGTCGCTTTTGAGGTGTGAGTTTTCAGTAGCATATATGCCTGGAGACTGTTCAGGCTTGTTCGCATTCATGTTCCTCACGTGTTCCCCAAAGAATGACGTGGTTTGCTAAAATACCATGCCCTAGATTACCAACCGAATGCCGGCAGGTGGATGGAAATAGCATCGGCAACCATCCTCTTTTGTCCAGTCGTGTTGGTCGAGTGGTTAAGGGATCCTGTATATCAGATGCATTGCTTCTGGTAGAATTGGTTTGAGTCATTTCTGGGGGGTGTGAGTTTTCAGAGGCATATATGCCAGGAGTCCGTTCAGGCTTGTTCGCATTTGTGTTCCTCACATGTGCTCCAAAGAATGACGTGATTTGATAAAATACCATGCATAAATTACCAACCGAGTGCCGGCGGGGAGATGGAAATAGCCTCGGCTATCAACCTCTTTTGTCCGGTAGTGTTGGTCAAATGGTTATGGGATTCTGTACATCAGATGCATTGCTTCTGGCAGTACGAGCTTGTGTCACTTCTGGGGTTTGAATTTTCAGTGGCATATATGCCTGGAGATCGTTCAGGCTTGTTCACATTTATGTACCTCACGTGTGCCCCAAAGAATGAGGTGATTTGATAAAATGCCATGCCTAAGATTACCAACCGAGTGCCGGGGGAGGGATGGAAATAGCCTAGGCTACCATCTTCTTTTGTCCGGTCGTGTTGGTCCAGTGGTTAAGGGTTCCTATATATCAGATGCATTGCTTCTGGCAGTATGGGTTTGAGTCATTTCTGGGGGTGTGAGTTTCAGTGGCAAATATGCCAGGAGACAGTTCAGGTTTCTTCGCATTTGTGTTCCTCACATTTGCCCCAAAGAATAAGGTGATTTGATAATATTCCATGCCTAAGATTACCAACCGAGTGCCGGCGGGGCGATGGAAATAGCCTCAGCTACCATCCTCTTTTGTCCGGTAGTGTTGATCGAGTGGTTAAGGGATCCTGTACATCAGATGCATTGCTTCCTGCAGTATGGGCTTGAGTCACTTCTGGGGTTCGAATTTTCAATGGCATATATGCCTGGAGACCGTTCAGGCTTGTTCACATTTGTGTTCCTCACGTGTGCCCCAAAGAATGAGGTGATTTGATAAAATGTCATGCCCAAGACTACTAACCGAGTGCCGGGGGAGGGATGGAAATAGCCTAGGCTACCATCTTCTTTTGTCCGGTCGTGTTGGTCAAGTGGTTAAGGGATCCTGTATATCAGATGCATTGCTTCTGGCAGAATGGTTTTGTGTCACTTCTGTAGTTGTGAGTTTTCAGTGGCATATATGCCAGGAAACCGTTCAGGCTTGTTCGCATTTGAGTTCCTCACGTTTTCCCCAAAGAATGAGGTGATTTGATAAAATACCATGCCAAAGATTACCAACCGGATGCCGGCGGGGGGATGGAACTAGCCTCGACTATCATCCTCTTTTGTCCGGTTGTGTTGGTCGAGTGGCTAAGGGATCCTGTCCATCAGGTGCATTGCTTCTGGCAGTATGGAATCAAGTTACTTCTGAGGTGTGAGTTTTCAGTGGCATATATGCCTGGAGACCGTTAAGACTTGTTCGCATTTGTGTTCCTCGCGTGTTCCCCAAAGAATGATGTGATTTGATAAAATACCATGCCCTAGATTACCAACCGAGTGTTGGCGGGGGGATGGAAATAGCCTCAACTACTATCCTCTTTTGTCCGGTCGTGTTGGTCGAGTGGTTAAGGGAACCTGTACGTCAGATGCATTGCTTCTGGCAGTATGGGATTGAGTCGCTTTTGAGGTGTGAGTTTTCAGTAGCATATATGCCTGGAGACTGTTCAGGCTTGTTCGCATTTATGTTCCTCACGTGTTCCCCAAAGAATGACGTGGTTTGCTAAAATACCATGCCCTAGATTACCAACCGAATGCCGGCGGGTGGATGGAAATAGCATCGGCAACCATCCTCTTTTGTCCAGTCGTGTTGGTCGAGTGGTTAAGGGATCCTGTATATCAGATGCATTGCTTCTGGTAGAATTGGTTTGAGTCATTTCTGGGGGGTGTGATTTTTCAGAGGCATATATGCCAGGAGTCCGTTCAGGCTTGTTCGCATTTGTGTTCCTCACATGTGCTCCAAAGAATGACGTGATTTGATAAAATACCATGCCTAAATTACCAACCGAGTGCCGGCGGGGCGATGGAAATAGCCTCGGCTCTCAACCTCTTTTGTCCGGTAGTGTTGGTCGAATGGTTATGGGATTCTGTACATCAGATGCATTGCTTCTGGCAGTACGAGCTTGTGTCACTTCTGGATTTTGAATTTTCAGTGGAATATATGCCTGGAGATCGTTCAGGCTTGTTCACATTTATGTACCTCACGTGTGCCCCAAAGAATGGGGTGATTTGATAAAATGCCATGCCTAAGATTACCAACCGAGTGCCGGGGGAGGGATGGAAATAGCCTAGGCTACCATCTTCTTTTGTCCGGTCGTGTTGGTCCAGTGGTTAAGGGTTCCTATATATCAGATGCATTGCTTATGGCAGTATGGGTTTGAGTCATTTCTGGGGGTGTGAGTTTCAGTGGCAAATATGCCAGGAGACAGTTCAGGTTTCTTCGCATTTGTGTTCCTCACATTTGCCCCAAAGAATAAGGTGATTTGATAATATTCCATGCCTAAGATTACCAACCGAGTGCCGGCGGGGCGATGGAAATTGCCTCAGCTACCATCCTCTTTTGTCCGGTAGTGTTGATCGAGTGGTTAAGGGATCCTGTACATCAGATGCATTGCTTCCTCCAGTATGGGCTTGAGTCACTTCTGGGGTTCGAATTTTCAATGGCATATATGCCTGGAGACCGTTCAGGCTTGTTCACATTTGTGTTCCTTACGTGTGCCCCAAAGAATGAGGTGATTTGATAAAATGCCATGCCTAAGATTACCAACCGAGTGCCGGGGGGGGGGGATGGAAATAGCCTAGGCTACCATCTTCTTTTGTCCGGTCGTGTTGGTCTAGTGGTTAAGGGTTCCTATATATCAGATGCATTGCTTCTGGCAGTATGGGTTTGAGTCATTTCTGGGGGTGTGAGTTTCAGTGGCAAATATGCCAGGAGACAGTTCAGGTTTCTTTGCATTTGTGTTCCTCACATTTGCCCCAAAGAATGAGGTGATTTGATAAAATACCATGCCCTAGAACACCAACCGAGTGCCGGCGGGGGGATGGAAATAGCCTCGGCTACCATCCTATTTTGTCTGGCCGTGTTGGTTGAGTGGTTAAGGGATCCTGTAAATCAGATGTATTGCTTCTGGCAGTATGGGCTTGAGTCACTTCTGGGGTGTGAGTTTTCATTTGCAAGTATTCCTGGAGACCGTTCAGGCTTGTTCTCATTTGTGTTCCTCACGTGTGTCCCAAAGAATGACGTGATTTGATAAAATACCATGCCCAAGATTACCAACCGAGTGACGGAGGGGGGAAGGAAATAGCCTCGGATACCATCCTCTTTTGTCCAGTCGTGTTGTTCGATTGGTTAAGGGATCCTGTACATCAGATGCATTGCTTCTGGCAGTATGGTATCAAGTTACTTCTGGGGTGTGAGTTTTCAGTGGCATATATGCCTGGAGACCGTTAAGACTTGTTCGCATTTGTGTTCCTCGCAGGTTCCCCAAAGAATGATGTGATTTGATAAAATACCAAGCCCCAGATTACCATCCGAGTGCTGGCGGGGGGATGGAAATAACCTCAACTACTATCCTCTTTTGTCCGGTCGTGTTGGTCGAGTGGTTAGGGGAACCTGTACTTCAGATGCATTGCTTCTGGCAGTATGGGATTGAGTAGCTTTTGAGGTGTGAGTTTTCAGTAGCATATATGCCTGGAGACTGTTCAGGCTTGTTCGCATTTGTGTTCCTCACGTGTGCCCCAAAGAATGACGTGATTTGCTAAAATACCATGCCCTAGATTACCAACCGAATGCCGGCGGGTGGATGGAAATAGCATCGGCAACCATCCTCTTTTATCCGGTCGTGTTGGTCGAGTGGTTAAGGGATCCTGTATATCAGATGCATTGCGTCTGGTAGAATTGGTTTGAGTCATTTCTGGGGGGTGTGAGTTTTCAGAGGCATATATGCCAGGAGTCCGTTCAGGCTTGTTCACATTTGTATTCCTCACATGTGCCCCAAAGAATGACGTGATTTGATAAAATGCCATGCCCTAAATTACCAACCGAGTGCCGGCGGGGGGATGGAAATAGCCTCGGCTACCAACCTCTTTTGTCCGGTAGTGTTGGTCGAATGGTTATGGGATCCTGTACATCAGATGCATTGCTTCTAGCAGTATGAGCTTGAGTCACTTCTTGGGATTGAATTTTCAGTGGCATATATGCCTGGAGATCGTTCAGGCTTGTTCACATTTGTGTTCCTCACATGTCCCCCAAGGAATGAGGTGATTTGATAAAATGCCATGCCCAAGACTACTAACCGAGTGCCGGGGGAGGGATGGAAATAGCCTAGGCTAACATCTTCTTTTGTCCGGTCGTGTTGGTCAAGTGGTTAAGGGATCCTGTATATCAGATGCATTGCTTCTGGCAGTATGGTTTTGTGTCACTTCTGTGGTTGTGAGTTTTCAGTGGCATATATGCCAGGAGACCGTTCAGGCTTGTTCGCATTTGAGTTCCTCACGTGCTCCCCAAAGAATGAGGTGATTTGATAAAATACCATGCCAAAGATTACCAACCGGATGGCGGCGGGGGGATGGAATTAGCCTCGACTATCATCCTCTTTTGTCCGGTCGTGTTGGTCGAGTGGTTAAGGGATCCTGTCCATCAGATGCACTGCTTCTGGCAGTATGGTTTTGTGTCACTTGTGTGGTTGTGAGTTTTCAGTGGCATTTATGCCTGGAGACCGTTCAGTCATTTTTCGCCTTTGTTTTCCTCACGTGTGCCCCAAAGAATGAGGTGATTTGATAAATTACCATATTAAGATTACCAACCGAGTGCCGGTGGGGGGATGGAAATAGCCTAGGTTACAATTCTCTTTTGACTGGTCGTGTTGGTCGAGTGGTTAAGGGATCCTGTACATCCAGTCTTGCAGATTGTCATGTCACAGCTGTTTCTATGGAGGAAATTGTAGACGCAGCAACTGGGTATTACTACAATGATCGGATTTTGATGAGAAAATGGAGACCGCAGAGTGCTTCCTTGTCAAATGAGTGGGAGGTAGTCCACCAGGTTATGTTGCCGACCTGCTATAGCGAAAGAGTTTTGTCAGCTGCCCATGATGATCCTATGGGGGGACATCAAGGTATTAATATTACTTATCGTAAAATTTGCAAGTATTTTTTCTGGCCCAAGCTGAAAAGCGATGTGGCAAAATTTTGTAATGCATGTATCACTTGTCAACTTGTTGGGAAACCGAACCAGACTCCACCTAAAGCTCCTCTAAGGCCTATTGTCGTGCCAGAGGAACCATTTTCTCATGTGGTAATGGACTGTGTTGGCCCATTACCTAGAACTAAGTCTGGTAATATTTACCTAATCACGATGATGTGTATCACGACTCTTTACCCAGAGGCTTTTGCTGTAAGGAACATCCGAGCAAAGTCTGTTGTTGCTTGTATGTTGCAATTTTTTTCCACTTTTGGACTGCCTCCGGTCGTGCAAACTGACAATGGTACTAACTTTAAGTCTGATATTTTTTAACAGTTTTGTGAGGACCATGGAATAACTCATAAGGTTTCCATCCCATACCATCCACAGAGTCAGGGGGTAATTCAACGGTTCCATCTAACTCTGAAGCAGATGTTGAAGACATCGTTCGAGAGTTCCCATACCTTCTGGGACGAGAACTTGCCGTATGTTTTGTTTGCTGCTAGGGAGGGGTTGCAAAGTTCACTGGGTTGTTCTCCTTTTGAGTTAATCTTTGGCCATAAAGCTAGTGGACCCTTGCAAATGTTACAGGAGAATCTGTTAGGGAACGTAACGTTAACCAAAGGTTCGGCTTTCTTTGCGCAACACCACCAGAGACTCAAGGACTGCAAGGCTGCGGCACTAAAGTATCTTCGGAAGGCCCAAGAAAATATGAAAGAACGAAACGAGGCTAAGGCTAAGTTGTGGGTATTTCAGCCTGGTGACCCTGTCCTGGTATTAAAGCCTCGACTACGGAGCACTATGTCCCACAAGTACAAAGGTCCGTACATTGTGACAGAAAAGACTGCGAACCTCACGTACAAAGTGAGACACTCTGACAAGCGTAACCAGGTAATGCTCGTACACGTGAATCGGCTGAAGAAGTTCCAGGGCCCCAGGCCCATTGCACTAACTAATGTTTCCATTTCCAGTGAGGGAGGGGATGAGTGTTCTGGGGACCCAACTAATCTCATTCTCAATAATTCTAGTTCTGTGAATGCTGTGGAGGAGGAACTGTCCCATTTGCAGATGTCCCAACGTGACGAGGTGCAGTCGTTGCTTGACGAATTCTCCAGTCTGTTCGGGGAGGTCCCGACCCAGAATGATGCCATTTACCATGATGTCAAGTTGACGGACTACACCCTCATTCGCCTTCAACTTTATCGGATGAATCCAGAAAAGAAGGCCATTGTACGGAAGGAGGTCGACTTCTTGCTCCAGCACGGCCTCATCAGGCCGAGCCAGGGCTCTTGGTGCTCGCCCTGCCTTTTGGTCCCCAAACCAGACGGCTCCTGGCGATTATGCACCGACTACCGGCAGCTCAACAAGGTGACCATTGTGGATGCCTATCCGTTGCCCCGTCTCGAGGACTGCATCAACGAAATCGGGAACGCCACATATGCCTCATAATTCGATCTCTCAAGGGGTTACTATCAAATCCCGCTCACTGAACGTGCTAAACAACTAACTGCATTCGTGACACCCGAGGGTGTTTTTGAGTATCAAGTGTTACCGTTCGGCTTGCGTAATGCCCCTGCCATGTGCCATAGGCTAATGAACTCTTTGCTCACTAATGTGCCAAATTGTCTGGCATATTTAGATGATATTGTGCTCTTTAATAGTAATTGGGCTGACCACGTAGCTAGGCTATGCTAGTTGTTCAAAGTTTTGAAAAATGCAAATCTAACCTTAAATGCAAAAAAGTGTCATTTTGGCCAAGGCACAGTGACGTACCTTGGTTATGAAGTGGGCCAAGGAAAAGTGTTACCTCGCCAAGATAAAATCAGTGCCATTCTGGACTATCCAGTGCTCCGGTCTAAAAAGGACATTCAACGATTTATCGGTATGTGTGCGTACTATCGACGCTTTTGTCAGAACTTTTCCAGTGTTCCCACTCCTCTCACAGACTTCTTGCGGAAGGCCGTTAAATTTAAGTAGTCATCGGACTGTGCAGAGGCATTTAAAAATTTGAAATTAATCTTAGCTTCCGCCCCAGTGCTTCCTAGTCCAAGGTTCGACTGTCCGTTTAAAATTCAGGTTGACGCGTCTGACTCGGGTGCTGTTGCAGTGTTGTTGCAAACTGGGGATGATAAAGTGGAACACCCAGTATATTATTACTCTGTGAAATTTGACAAGGCACAACACAATTATTCAGTGGTAGAAAAAGAGGCTTTGGCGCTAGTGTTAACATGTAAAAAGTTCGAAGTCTACCTCACAGGTAATATAGTGGAAGTATACACGGACCATAACCCACTAGTATTCATGAATCAGATGAAGCAGAAGAATAAACGCATCCTCAGGTGGGCATTGTACATACAGGACTTCAATCTGTCCATTATCCACCAACCGGGCCAGCACAACGTGATAGCCGACGCTCTGTCCTGGTTGCCTGAGTAGCATTCATCTGAGCCACAGGAAGCCATATACCAACTGTCATGCATTAGTTATTTTTTTGTAGGTTCTCCTGTGACATTAAATATTCCGTGTCCACTTTATTTACTTCCCTGTTTTTTTTTGTATATGTGTTTTTTTTAGAGAATTCCTTTGTACTTTCTTGCAGAGAAATTGTTGTTTTGATTGATTTTCTTTTATGTCATGGATTTTCCTTTTTATTCTCTGTATACTCTTACAAAAAATTATGACTACTATTCTAGTAGTCACATTTTTTTTGTTCTCTGAAGGGGGGAGGAATGTTACGACCCTGGGTGCCTCAGTTGGAAACCAGAGGTCAAATTTGAGCTAAATAAATATTTTATGGAAGGGGACGCATGACGAGACGTCTTTGTCCCTATCTTCCCGGCCAGACGTAAGACAATTCTTGTTTCTCACAGAGCATGTAAAGACTGAGCTTGGGGTTGATTATTAAATAATAAAATAGGCACCAACTATGTTTACTAATACTTTCTAATCATTTGTAAAGTAAACCTGAGTAAACTTGGTATAGGGCAGCGGTACGATTAGTTGAGCAGTCTGCCGGCAGGGAGCCAACTGGGAGGAAGGAGGTGAGAGACTCCTTCTTCTCTGTGCGTGCGCTGTGTGGAGAGGACCCTCCTACTCTTCCTCCTCCATTCTTTATTCCGTGTCTTGTTTAAGCTAAGAATATACTGTGTACATTATTCATTTACTGGCATACACGTGTTCTATGTGTAGAGTATTATACTTTGTGTGAAGTAGGTGTTCTTAGGATTTATATTACTAGTTACTCTAAGAGGAGGTCTCAGTGGAACCACGTGGCCACCCTACCCTAAGCTGACTCTAGCTTCAAGTAATTCAATAGTAGAGCTTTACCCTAGCTTGTGTTCAGTGTAAAACCTTGTATCCTGCTTATGTGGACCAAGGCTTTTAACGTAAGATAGTGTGGTAAAGTTATTATTATAGTTGTTATTGGTGTGAATGTATATGGGGGGGGGGGTTGTTAAGAGGGTTTAATAAATAAGTTAGTTTTGAGGTGTATCGTATCCCTTACTCCTGTTGTAGTGTCGTGGTTGATTGTATCCCAGATGACAGATCTGTTTTAAAACCTTAGAGTAATTCTAAAATCTTCATATATCACGTTGATGAATTCTTCTGGCGTTATTGTTATTGGTGTGAATGTATATGGGGGTTGTTAAGAGGGTTTAATAAATAAGTTAGTTTTGAGGTGTATCGTATCCATTACTCCTGTTGTAGTGTCATAGTTGATTGTATCCCAGACGACAGATCTGTTTTAATTAAAACCTTACAGTAATAACAGGAACCTTTGTTCCTTGGGGGCCGGGCCTAATTGTGTCTCTACCCAGTTACACCTTGATTCTAACTGCTGACCCTGCTCCATAATACACTAGATTCCCCATAGTACAGTTTCACATTTTTTATGACAGAGGCTTTGGAAAACTTGAGTGTAGAAAGAAAAGTGCCAGAGTACCTAACAGAGGGAATAGTTTATGCAGAGATGAGACCGAGGCAGACTCCATACAGAGTTTCAAATGTAGATATGATTGATTCCATTAGGCTCAGGAATTTGCAACAGGCCAACGAACTTATGCTCAATCGTCACCAAGCACAACCACACACAAAGTGGTACCTGGTAGAGCTAGGAATTATCTCCCCCAAAAAAGAACTAGGAATCAAAAGGCTGGCATTCCGAAAGGGGAATTATGTACAGATGAGAAGTTTCCTAAGTGAAATACCTTGGGACTCAGACCTCAGAGATAAGTCTGTACAGGGTATGATGGACTATGTTACCCAAAAGTGTCAGGAGGCAGTAAACAGGTTCATCCCGGTCCAAAGGAAAAATCCGAGAAGCAACAGAAGAATCCATGGTATAATAGGGAATGTATGGAAGCGAAGAGACTGAACAAAAGGGCGTGGAGGAACTTCCGGAATAACAGAACACCAGAAAGCAGAGAGAGATACCAGAGAGCCAGGAATGAGTACGTCAGGGTGAGAAGAGAAGCAGAGAAAAGTTTTGAAAATGATATAGCAAACAAAGCCAAGACCGAACCAAAGCTACTCCACAGTCACATCAGAAGGAAAACAACAGTGAAAGAACAGGTATTGAAACTTAGAACATGCGAGGACAGGTATTCAGAGAATGACAAAGAGGTGTGTGAAGAACTCAACAAGAGGTTCCAGGAGGTCTTCACAATAGAACAAGGTGAGGTCACTGTGCTAGGAGAAAGGGAGGTAAATCAGGCCTTGGAAGAGTTCGAAATTACGAAAGAGGAGGTAAAGAGACACCTGCTGGATCTGGATGTTAGGAAGACTGTTGGGCCAGACGGGATCTCACCTTGGATACTGAAAGAGTGTGCAGAGGCACTTTGCTTGCCACTCTCCATAGTGTATAGTAAGTCACTGGAGACGGGAGACCTACCAGAAATATGGAAGACGGCGAATGTGGTCCCAATATACAAAAAGGGCGACAGGCAAGAGGCACTGAACTACAGGCCAGTGTCCTTGACTTGTATACCATGCAAGGTGATGGAGAAGATCGTGAGAAAAACCTGGTAACACATCTGGAGAGAAGAGACTTCGTGACAAATCGCCAACATGGGTTCAGGGAGGGCAAATCTTGCCTTACAGGCTTGATAGAATTCTACGATCAGGTGACAAAGATTAAGCAAGAAAGAGAGGGCTGGGCGGACTGCATTTTCTTGGACTGTCGGAAAGCCTCTGACACAGTACCGCATAAGAGGCTGGTACATAAGCTGGAGAGACAGGCAGGTGTAGCTGGTATGGTGCTCCAGTGGATAAGGGAGTACCTAAGCAATAGGAAGCAGAGAGTTACGGTAAGGGGTGAGACCTCCGATTGGCGTGAAGTCACCAGTGGAGTCCCATAGGGCTATGTACTCGATCTTATCTTGTTTCTGATATATGTAAATGATCTCCCTGCTGGTATGGTGCTCCAGTGGATAAGGGAGTACCTAAGCAATAGGAAGCAGAGAGTTACGGTAAGGGGTGAGACCTCCGATTGGCGCGAAGTCACCAGTGGAGTCCCATAGGGCTATGTACTCGATCTTATCTTGTTTCTGATATATGTAAATGATCTCCCGGAGGGTATCGATTCATTTCTCTCCATGTTTGCGGACGATGCCAAAATTATGAGAAGGATTAAAACAGAAGAGGACTGTTTGAGGCTTCAAGAAGACCTAGACAAGCTGAAGGAATGGTCGAACAAATGGTTGTTAGAGCTTAACCCAACCAAATGTAATGTAATGAAGATAGGTGTAGGGAGCAGGAGGCCAGATACAAGGTATCATCTGGGGAGGAAATTCTTCAGGAATCAGAGAAAGAAAAAGACTTGGGGGTTGATATCACGCCAGACCTGTCTCCTGCAGCACATATCAGGAGGATAACATCAGCGGCATATGCCAGGCTGGCCAACATACGAACGGCATTCAGAACTTGTGTAAAGAATCATTCAGAACTTTGTATACCACATATGTCAGGCCAATCCTGGAGTATGCAGCCCCAGCATGGAGTCCATATCTAGTCAAGGATAAGACTAAACTGGAAAAGGTTCAAAGGTTTGCCACCAGACTAGTGCCCGAGCTGAGAGGTATGAGCTACGAGGAGAGACTACGGGAATTAAACCTCACTTTGCTGGAAGACAGAAGAGTTAGGGGGGACATGATCACCACATTTAAGATTCTGAAGGGAATTGATAGGGTAGATAAAGACAGGCTATTTAACACAAGGGGCACATGCACAAGGGGACACAGGTGGAAACTGAGTGCCCAAATGAGCCACAGAGATATTAGAAAGAACTTTTTTAGTGTCAGAGTGGTTGCCAAATGGAATGCATTAGGAAGTGATGTGGTGGAGGCTGACTCCATACACAGCTTCAAGTGTAGATATGATAGAGCCCAGTAGGCTCAGGAATCTGTACACCAGTTGATTGACAGTTGAGAGGCGGGACCAAAGAGCCAAAGCTCAACCCCCGCAAGCACAATTAGGTGAGTACAATTAGGTGAGAACACACACATATGAAAATAAAATTTCAATCAGTTTATATGTAACTATACTTCCAAATTTTTTTTTTGTAAGTATTAAATAATAATATTTTTATATTATTTACTTAATAAAAAAAAAAGAACGAATACAAGTTTGGTGAGGCTTTGTTACAAGAATGTAACAACTCTTGTATATATATCTCAATAAGTGTTTAGTTTTATATATACTGTATACAGTTATGCAAGCCACAGAGCTAGATTAGACACGTGCAGCCTTTTTAAGAATCGTAAAGAATATTTAGTTAAGTCATAAGTTGTTGTCATTATTATATTTTTTCTTCACTCAGTTGTAGTAGAAAGACAGAGAGAGAAAGAGAGAGATACTCTCAGATTTCATGCTGAAAGTTGAAAGCAATCGTTTTGTTGGTAAATGTTTGGTGAGGCTTTGGAAAACTTGAGGGTTGAAAGAAAAGTGCCAGAGTACCTAACAGACGGAATGCATTACATAGTGCTGAGATTGAGGCAGACTCCATACACAGTTTCAAATGTAGATATGATTGATTCCATTAGGCTCAGAAATTTGCACCGGGCTGAGGAGCCTATGCTCAATCGTCCTCAATCACAACCACACACACACACATTTGAAAATAAAATTTCAGCCAGTATATATGTAATTATACTCTATTTCTTTTTTTGTAAGTATTAAATAATAATATTATTATATTATTTACTAAACAAAAAAAGATATAACGAATAAGAGTTTAGTTTTATATATACTGTATAAAGTTATGCAATCCACAGAGCTAGATTAGACATGTGTGGTCAATTTTAGGCATCCAAGAGAATATTTAGTTAAGTCATGAGTTGTTGTCATTATAATATTTTTTCTTCACTCAGTTGTAGGAGAGGGAGATACCCCTGATTAAAGATTTCATGAAATTTGAGAGTTGAAAAGAATCGTTTTGTTGGTAAATGTTTGGTGAGACTTTGGAAAATTTGAGTGTAGAAAGAAAAGTGCCAGAGTACCTAACAGATGGAATGCATTACACAGTGCTCAGATTGAGGCAGACTCCATACAGAGTATCAAATGTAGATATGATTGATTCCATTAGGCTCAGGAATTTGCAACGGGCCAACGAACTTTTGCTCAATCATCACCAAGCACAACCACACACACACACATGAAAATAAAATTTCAACCAGTATATATGTAACTATACTCTCTAATTATTTTTGTAAGTATTAAATAATAATATTATTATATTATTTACTTCATAAAAAAGAAAGAACGAATAAGTGTTTAGTTTTAAATATACTGTATACAGTTACGCACGCCACAGAGATAGATTAGACACGTGTGGCCATTTTTTTAGAATCGTAGAGAATATTTAGTTAAATCATGAGTTGTTGTCATAATTGTATTTTTCTTCACTCAGTTGTAGGGGAAAGAGAGAGAGAGAAAGAGAGAGATACTCTCAGATTTCATGCTGAGAGTTGAAAGCAATCATTCTGTTGGAAAATGTTTGGTGAGGCTTTGGAAAACTTGAGTGTAGAAGGAAAAGTGCCAGAGTATCTAACAGACGGAATGCATTACAGTGCTGAGATTGAGGCAGACTTCATACACAGTTTCAAATGTAGATATGATTGATTCCATTAGGCTCAGGAATTTGCACCAGGCCAAAGAGCCTATGCTCAATCGTCCTCAAGCACAACCACACACACACACACACACACATATGAAAATAAAATTTCAGCCAGTATATATGTAACTATACTCTTTATTTCCTTTTTTTGTAAGTATTAAATAATAATATTATTATATTATTTACTTAATAAAAAAAGAAATAACGAATAAGAGTTTAGTTTTATATATACTGTACAAAGTTATGTAGGCCACAGAGCTAGATTAGACATGTGTGGTCAATTTCAGGCATCCAAGGGAATATTAGGTTAAGTCATGAGTTGTTGTCATAATATATTTTCTTCGCTCAGTTGTAGGAGAGAGAGAGAGATACCCCTGATTAAAGATTTCATTAAATTTGAGAGTTGAAAAGAATTGTTTTGTTGGTAAATGTTTGGTGAGGCTTTGGAAAACTTGAGTGTAGAAAGAAAAGTGCCAGAGTACCTAACAGTCGGAATGCATTACACAGTGCTCAGATTGAGGCAGACTCCATACACAGTTTCAAATGTAGATATTATTGATTCCATTAGGCTCAGGAATTTGCAACGGGCCAACGAACTTATGCTCAATCATCACCAAGCACAACCACACACACACACATATGAAAATAAAATTTCAACCAGTATATATGTAACTATACTCTCTAATTATTTTTGTAAGTATTAAATAATAATATTATTATATTATTTACTTGATAAAAAAAAGAAAGAACGAATATGTGTTTAGTTTTATATATACTGTATACAGTTATGCACGCCACAGAGATAGATTAGACACGTGTGGCCATTTTTAAGAATCGTAGAGAATATTTAGTTAAATCATGAGTTGCTGTCATAATTATATTTTTTCTTCACTCAGTTGTAGGTGAAAGAGTGAGAGAGAAAGAGAGAGAGAGAAAGAGAGAGATACTCTCAGATTTCATGCTGAGAGTTGAAAGCAATCGTTCTGTTGGAAAATGTTTAGTGAGGCTTTGGAAAATTTGAGTGTAGAAGGAAAAGTGCCAGAGTATCTAACAGACGGAACGCATTACAGTGCTGAGATTGAGGCAGACTCCATACACAGTTTCAAATGTAGATATGATTGATTCCATTAGGCTCAGGAATTTGCACCGGGCCAAAGAGCCTATGCTTAATCGTCCTCAAGCACAACCACACACACACACACATACACATATGAAAATAAAATTTCAGCCAGTATATATGTAACTATACTCTTTATTTCCTTTTTTTGGAAGTATTAAATAATAATATTATTATAATTTTTACCTAATAAAAAAAGAAATAACGAATAAGAGTTTAGTTTTATATATACTGTACAAAGTTATGTAGGCCACAGAGCTAGATTAGACATGTGTGGGCAATTTCAGGCATCCAAGGGAATATTAGGTTAAGTCATGAGTTGTTGTCATTATAATATTTTTTCTTCGCTCAGTTGTAGGAGAGAGAGAGAGATACCCCTGATTAAAGATTTCATTAAATTTGAGAGTAGAAAAGAATTGTTTTGTTGGTAAATGTTTGGTGAGGCTTTGGAAAACTTGAGTGTAGAAAGAAAAGTGCCAGAGTACCTAACAGACGGAATGCATTACACAGTGCTCAGATTGAGGCAGACTCCATACACAGTTTCAAATGTAGATATGATTGATTCCATTAGGCTCGGGAATTTGCAACGGGCCAACGAACTTATGTTCAATCATCACCAAGCACAACCACACACACACACACACATATGAAAATAAAATTTCAACCAGTATATATGTAACTATACTCTCTAATTATTTTTGAAAGTATTAAATAATAATATTATTATATTATTTACTTCATAAAAAAAGAAAGAACGAACAAGTGTTTAGTTTTATATATACTGTATACAGTTATTCACGCCACAGAGATAGATTAGACACGTGTGGCCATTTTTAAGAATCGTAGAGAATATTTAGTTAAATCATGAGTTGTTGTCATAATTATATTTTTCTTCACTCAGATGTAGGGGAAAGAGAGAGAGAGAAAGAGAGAGATACTCTCAGATTTCATGCTGAGAGTTGAAAGCAATCGTTCTGTTGGAAAATGTTTGGTGAGGCTTTGGAAAACTTGAGTGTAGAAAGAAAAGTGCCAGAGTACCTAACAGAGGGAATAGTTTATGCAGAGATGAGACTGAGGCAGACTCCATACACAGTTTCAAATGTCGATATGATTGATTCCATTAGGCTCAGGAATTTGCAACGGGCCAACGAACTTATGCTCAATCCTCACCAAGCACAACCACACGCACACACATATGAAAATAAAATTTCAACCAGTATATATGTAACTATACTCTCTATTTTTTGTAAGTA
Organism: Procambarus virginalis; assembly: GCA_020271785.1. Taxonomy (NCBI): domain Eukaryota; kingdom Metazoa; phylum Arthropoda; class Malacostraca; order Decapoda; family Cambaridae; genus Procambarus; species Procambarus virginalis. Next base: position 182,054 of record WNGS01000863.1, on the reverse strand, counting down.
TTAAATAATAATATTATTAAATTTTTTACTTAATAAAAAAAGAAAGAACGAATAAGAGTTTAGTTTTATATATACTGTAAACAGTTATGCAGGCCACAGAGCTAGATTAGACACGTGTGGCCATTTTTAAGAATCGTAGAGAATATTTAGTTAAGTCATGAGTTGTTGTCATTATTATATTTTTTCTTCACTCAGTTGTAGGGGAAAGAGAGAGAGAGAAAGCGAGAGATACTCTCAGATTTCATGCTGAGAGTTGAATGCAATCGTTTTGTTGGAAAATGGTGAGGCTTTGGAAAACTTGAGTGTAGAAGGAAAAGTGCCAGAGTATCTAACAGACGGAATGCATTACACAGTGCTCAGATTGAGGCAGACTTCATACACAATTTCAAATGTAGATATGATTGATTCCATTAGGCTCAGGAATTTCACCGGGCCAAAGAGCCTATGGTCAATCGTCCACAAGCACAACCACACACACACACACACACACACATATGAAAATAAAATTTCAGCCAGTATATATGTAACTATACTCTATATTTCTTTTTTTTGTAAGTATTAAATAATAATATTATTATATTATTTACCTAATAAAAAAAGAAATAACGAATAAGAGTTTAGTTTTATATATACTGTACAAAGTTATGTAGGCCACAGAGCTAGATTAGACATGTGTGGTCAATTTCAGGCATCCAAGGGAATATTAGGTTAAGTCATGAGTTGTTGTCATTATAATATTTTTTCTTCGCTCAGTTGAAGGAGAGAGAGATAGATACCCCTGATTAAAGATTTCATTAAATTTGAGGGTTAAAAAGAATCGTTTTGTTGGTAAATGTTTGGTGAGACTTTGGAAAACTTGAGTGTAGAAAGAAAATTGCCAGAGTACCTAACAGACGGAATGCATTACACAGTGCTGAGATTGAGGCAGACTCCATACAGAGTTTCAAATGTAGATATGATTGATTCCATTAGGCTCAGGAATTTGCAACGGGCCAACGACCTTATGCTCAATCATCATCAAGCACAACCACACACACACACACACATATGAAAATAAAATTTCAACCAGTATATATGTAACTATAATCTTTAATTTTTTTGTAAGTATTAAATAATAATATTATTATATTATTTACCTAAAAAAAAGAAATAACGAATAAGAGTTTAGTTTTATATATACTGTATAAAGTTATGTAGGCCACAGAGCTAGATTAGAAATGTGTGGTCAATTTCAGGCATCCAAGAGATTATTAGGTTAAGTCATGAGTTGTTGTCATTATAATATTTTTTCTTCACTCAGTAGTAGGAGACAGAAAGAGAGAGAGAGATACCCCTGATTAAAGATTTCATGAAATTTGAGAGTTGAAAAGAATTGTTTTGTTGGTAAATGTTTGGTGAGGCTTTGGAAAACTTGAGTGTAGAAAGAAAAGTGCCAGAGTACCTAAAAGACGGAATGCATTACACAGTGCTCAGATTGAGGCAGACTCCATACACAGTTTCAAATGTAGATATGATTGATTCCATTAGGCTCAGGAATTTGCAACGGGCCAACGAACTTATGCTTAATCATCACCAAGAACAACCACACACACACACATATGAAAATATAGTTTCAACCAGTATATATGTAACTATACTCTCTAATTTTTTGTAAGTATTAAATAATAATATTACTATATTATTTACTTAATAAAAAAAAGAAAGAACGAAAAAGTGTTTAGTTTTATATATACTGTATACATTTATGCACGCCACAGAGCTAGATTAGACACGTGTGGCCATTTTTAAGAATCGTAGTGAATATTTAGTTAAATCATGAGTTGTTGTGATAATTATATTTTTTCTTCACTCAGTTGTAGGGGAAAGAGAGAGAAAGAGAGAGATACTCTCAGATTTCATGCTGAGAGTTGAAAACTATCGTTTTGTTGGAAAATGTTTGGTGAGGATTTGGAAAACTTGAGTGTAGAAGGAAAAGGCCAGAGTATCTAACAGACGAAATGCATTACAGTGCTGAGATTGAGGCAGACTCCATACAGAGTTTGAAATGTAGATATGATTGATTCCATTAGGCTCAGGAATTTGCACCGGGCCAAAGAGCCTATGCTCAATCGTCCTCAAGCACGACCACACACACACACACATATGAAAATAAAATTTCAGCCAGTATATATGTAACTATACTCTTTATTTCTTTTTTTTTGTAAGTATTAAATAATAATATTATTATATTATTTACCTAATAAAAAAAGAAATAACGAATAAGAGTTTAGTTTTATATATACTGTATAAAGTTATGTAGGCCACAGAGCTAGATTAGACATGTGTGGTCAATATCAGGCATCCAATGGAATATTAGGTTAAGTCATGAGTTGTTGTCATTATAATATTTTTTCTTCGCTCAGTTGTAGGGGAGAGAGAGAGAGATACAACTTATTAAAGATTTCATTAAATTTGAGAGTTGGACAGAATCGTTTTGTTGGTAAATGTTTGGTGAGGCTTTGGAAAACTTGAGTGTAGAAAGAAAAGTGCCAGAGTACCTAACAGAGGGAATAGTTTATGCAGAGATGAGACTGAGGCAGACTCCATACACAGTTTCAAATGTAGATATGATTGATTCCATTAGGCTCAGGAATTTGCAACGGGCCAACGAACTTATGCTCAATCCTCACCAAGCACAACCACACACACACATATTAAAATAAAATTTCAACCAGTATATATGTAAATATACTCTCTACTTTTTTTGTTATTAGTATTAGTAGGCATCCTTCAGTCTCGGGAGACTATGGAGTTGCGCTCTGGTTGTCAATCCTGGTGCCGCGTCTGGTGTGACTGATGAGGCCAATCCGAGAGTGGCAGTCCATCCCACACCGATCACAAATGAAGTCCGATTCTGGTCTGTCTTCCTGGCTACTGGCTTTCCTTCTCTGTCTCTTTGCCTCCGATTCCTTGGCAAGTGACTCCTCGAACTTGGAGAGACCTCTTTGAACAGACTGCCTCCAGGCTGAACGGTCTGCAGCCAGTGTCTCCCATATAGCAAGATCGACGTCCATGGCTTTCAGGTCCCTCTTGCATACGTCTTTGTACCGTAGCTGGGGATTGCCTGTTGGACGCTTTCCCTGCATCAACTCTCCATACAGGAGATCCTTGGGGATCCTGCCATCGCCCATTCGCACAACGTGCCCGAGCCAGCGCAATCGTCTCTGTTTCAGCATTGTGTACATGCTGGTGATTCTTGCTCTCCCCAAGACGTTGTTGTTTGTCACCTTGTCCTGCCAGGTGATGTCCAAGATGTGTCGAAGGCAGCGCATGTGGAAGGCATTCAGCTGTCTTTCCTGACGGGCGCGGAGTGTCCAAGACTCACTGCCATAAAGGAGAGTGCTCAGGACACAGGCTCTGTAAACCTGAATCTTAGTATACTCAGTCAGCCTATTGTTGGCCCACACTCTCTTTGTCAGTCTCGACATGGTAGTAGATGCCTTACCGATGCGTTTGTTTAGCTCCGTATCAAGAGAGAGGGAGTCAGAGATTGTGGAGCCCAGGTACACGAAGTCGTGAACGACTTCCAGTTTGGAATCGGAGATGCCGATGTCAGGTGGGGAGTCCACTCCTTGTCCCATGACTTGTGTTTTCTTCAGGCTGATGGTGAGTCCGAAAGCCTGAGAGGCCTCGCTGAAGCGGGTCATGAGCCGTTGGAGGTCTTCGGCTGAGTGGGCAGTGACTGCTGCGTCGTCGGCGAAAAGGAAGTCGCGCAGACACCTCAGCCGAACCTTCGTCTTGGCTCTCAGCCTGGCGAGGTTAAAGAGCTTTCCATCCGACCTGGTCCGGAGGTAAATGCCTTCCGTGACAGATCCGAAGGCGTGCCGCAGCATAACTGCGAAGAAAATCCCGAATAGGGTTGGAGCCAGTACGCAGCCCTGCTTTACTCCACTTCGGATGTCAAAGGCGTCTGATGTTAGTCCATCAAAGACCACGGTGCCCCTCATGTTCTCATGGAAAGATCTGATGATGCTGAGGAGCCTGGGTGGGCATCCGATCTTGGGGAGGATCTTGAACAGGCCATCCCTGCTGACGAGGTCGAAGGCCTTCGTCAGATCTATGAAGGCTATGAAGAGTGGCTGCTTCTGTTCCCTGCATTTCTCCTGCAGTTGTCTGAGGGAAAAGACCATGTCGATTGTGGACCTGTCAGCTCTGAATCCGCATTGTGATTCTGGATAGACTCTCTCTGCAAGTACTTGGAGCCTCTTCAATGCGACTCGAGCAAACAGCTTTCCGACAGTACTGAGGAGGGAGATTCCACGGTAGTTGTTGCAGTCGCCCCTGTCACCTTTATTCTTATACAGCGTGACGATGTTGGCATCCCTCATGTCCTGTGGCACCTCTCCTTCTTCCCAGCAGAGACAGAGAATTTCATGCAGCTCCATGAGCAGGCTACCTCTGCAGCACTTCAAGGTCTCAGCAGGAATGCCATCTTTGCCAGGAGCTTTACCAGGAGCAAGGGAGTCTAGGGCATCACTGAGTTCTTCGAGGGTCGGTTCGCTGTCGAGCTCCATTAGCACAGGCAGACACTCAATGGCGCTCAGGGCGTCTTCGGTGACCACATTGTCCCTGGCGTATAGCTCAGAGTAGTGCTCGACCCAGCGCTTCAGCTGCAGTGTCTGGTCCTGAATCACCTCGCCAGTGGCAGATTTCAGAGGAGCGGTCTTCCTCTGGATTGGGCCGAGGGCCTGCTTGATGCCGTCATACATTCCCCTTACATTGCCTGTATCCGCTGCAGTCTGTATCTGGGAGCAGAGCTGGAGCCAATAGTTGTTGGCACATCGCCTGGCGCTCTGCTGTACTTTGCAGCGGATGGCCCGAAGGATCTGTAAGTTGCGCTGACTTGGGCAGGCTTTGTAGGCTGCCAAGGCGTTTCTCTTCTCTTCAATGACAGGTGTCATCTCTTCCGAGTGAGCCTCGAACCAGTCAGCCGACCTGCTGGTCTTCTTGCCAAAGGTGGAAATGGCAGCGTTGAACACAGCGTCTCTGAAGTGCTCCCATCTTTTACAGGCAGTGACCCCGGCTGGGCCAGGGAGAGCTTCCTCGAGCACTCGTGCAAAATCTTTCACCTTGTCCTGGTTTCGGGTCTTAGTGGTGTCGATGCGAGGTCTGCCCGTCTTTTTTGAGTGATGAATCTTCTTTGGTTGCATCTTGACCCTGCTACAGACCAGGGAGTGGTCGGTGTCACAGACAGCACTCTGGTAGCTACGCGTAATCTTGACACTGGGTAAACTTGCACGCCTGGTAAGAATCAGGTCAAGCTGGTGCCAGTGCTTGGATCTGGGGTGTCTCCAAGATACTCGGTGTTGAGGCTTTGTGCCAAAGAACGTGTTGGTGACACAGAGACCATGAAGGCAGCAGAGTTCTAGCAAACGTTGCCCGTTCTCATTCATCCTCCCTATGCCGAATTTACCCAGACAAGTGGGCCAAATGTTGTGCTCGGCACCCACTCTGGCGTTGAAGTCGCCGAGGATAAACAGTGGCTCCTTTACAGGGATTCTTGCTATGACTCTGTTGAGGTCATCGTAGAATTTTTCCTTTGCCTCTGCTGGAGAAGTCAGGGTTGGTGCATATGCACTAATTACATTGACTGGTCCTGTTTGGGAGTGCAGTTGCAGAGACAGAATTCGTTCGGTTTCCCCCATCGGTGGCATAATGTATCCCAACAGTGTATTCCTGACGGCAAATCCCACACCATGTTCTCTGGTCTCATCAGGTGGTTTTCCTTGCCAGAAGAAAGAGAAGGTCCTCTCTCTCACAGATCCTGATCCAGGGAGCCTGGTCTCTTGGAGAGCAACAATATCCATCTGCAGTTTGCTCAGCTCCCTATCAATGATTGCTGTTTTTCGGGCGTCATTGATTTCTTGCAGGTCGTCAGAGAAACCTGGTGTCAGTGTCCTGACGTTCCATGTGCCCAGCTTTAGGGCAGTTGATATTTTCTTTTTGGGTATGATATTGCTTGGTGCAAAGTTGTCGGGCCGCTTGTCGGTTTTCACCCTAAACCCCACGCACCCAGTGAGGTTAACGGACCGTGGCGAGGCAACACCTTATTGGCTGGGGTTTGCCCAGCTTGAGGCGGGCGGTAGCTGCCCAGTGGGGCACGATGACCCCTCCCACCGTCAGAAGCAACCCCTGGCGTCACACTCTTCGCCAATCGAGCAGAAGACTTAAAACCGGTAGACTGTCGCTTCCCGTGTTGGTTCGACGCTGTGAGGCGAAGCTGGAGTGTCCTCTCCAGGGCGCAAAGCCTGGGTAGGTAGATATGGAGGAGGAGCTGTTACCCATGCAGCAAATCCCCCCTCTCCACGTTGCTGAAATTATCCAATAGAAAGGCAAATGCCAATACACATGGTTCCAGCAACGTCGCAGGAGCTGCCAGAACGAGGTCGACGTCAACAACGAACTGCCTTAGGGGCTCCAACTCCGGATTTTTCCTCGAGGTTGACTCCTGAAGCCTTTCCCAGAAAAGGGGTATGGCCGCAAGGCAGCAGAGGTTTAAAATCGGGTTTTCCTTCCCCTAGATGGGCTGCCTTCCAAGGCTATCGAGTCCCATCTACCCGGAGCAGCTGGTTTTAAGGCGCCAGAGGCACGCCCTCGCCCCTTCTCCTGTCGGTAAAAGCAGTTCCGCCGGACTTAAAGACTAAGCCACCCGTGCAGGCCAGGAGTTGGACTTGGTTGTCAGAGGCTATTTGAGACGCATGCCATATAGGAGCATTTTATAGGTCATGGGAGCTCGTCCCCATTACCACCCCCTGGCAATGACAACCCCTTGGAACCTATTTTTTTTTTGTAAGTATTAATAATAATATTATTATATATTTACTTAACCCTTTAACTGCGCAACGCGCCTGCAGGCTCGTGTCTGGTTTGCGCAACGCGCCTCCGGGTATTTGTATTTTCACGTTCCATTCAAATCTCCCGCGGCTACATGGGGTTCACATCAGCTTCCTCAGGGCTCTTGTAAACAGACGCCATCTTTAAAAAAAATCGTGGTCCACATTCCCGGGTGTGGGAGCCTCAGTAGTGTGTGAGCAACCAAGGTGGCGCTCGCAGCATGAGCGCACAGCACTGCTGTTCAGCGTGTGACCACATCATCGCCTAATAATGTCAAAATATATATATAACTTGTATCATTTAGCCATGATAGTGTTATAGAAGAGCCTGAGTGTGATAATGACTGGGTACAATGTTCAATTATCAGTGATTCAATGCTGTTCACGATGTTCACAGCACCACAGCATTATTTCGTCCATCTAGGAATTTTCAAATGATTTCTTAGGTTCCTTTTCAAAATAACGTGTGGTCAATTATTTATTTACAGGAATTAGTGACCAGGATTGTGATAATAGCAGGATTGTGGTTATAATTAGCGTTGTGGGTAGTATTGTGGAAGGAGGAAAGTTTGGTGAGGGTGGGAGGGCGAGAATTGAGGTAGCCTCATTGTGTGTGTGTGGCTGCCACTCTTGTTTTGCTCACCATAATAGCTTAGTGGTTCGCTATGGGCAACACATATGTACATGGTATATATAGTGTGTGTATATAGTGTAAAAACAGTAACAGGAGAATGTTGAGAGGAGCTATTTTGGTGAGGGAGGTGACGTAATCGTAGCGTCGTCTGCTGTCTGCTGTGTGATTTTTCATGCAGTGTATGGTGGCCACTGTACTGTTTGGACACAATACCGGCTTACTTGCATAGTTCTGGTAAATAAAACATGTAGATAGGTATATAGAACATGTGTAATAAGAACTATACAGTATGGTGGGAGGAGCAATGTTGGCGAGTAAGATGTTGGAGTGAGGGAGACTGGCTGGGTGTGGCTGTTCTCACTCGAGGTGTTCTGAGTGTGTTGATGGTGATAGTATATAGTGTGTGACAGTGTGTAGTGTGTAAATAGATTATATGTATACATAAATTAGCATGATACATAGTAAATATGTGCAGCATATGTGTACACAAGTGTCATGCACGTAACACAGTGTCTTCGGACAGTACGGTTGTTTTACTGCCATAATATAGTGTACGTGTTCACTATACATAGGATTAGTACGTAAAAACAAATAAGATGTATTTAGAACTGTGCGAAAAAAATGAACGAAAATATATTCGCGGCAACTCGCGCGCCCCGCCCCGACCGCCCCACCCACCCGGGAGCTTACAGCACGGGCGCACGGGGAATCATGACGTCACGCCCCAACTTACGGACCCCATAGCAGCCAAAGTAAGTACAATTACAACTTTTTTTTTACATACCCATACTGAGGGAAGGGTTTTGACACTTTAAAAAGAAAAAAGAATTTTTTCCAGAGAATTTATTTCCTGCGCACCACGGGGGTGTCATATTTGGAGGCAACGCAGTTAAAGGGTTAATAAAAAAAGAAAGAACGAATAAGAGTTTAGTTTTATATATATTGTATACAGTTATGCAGGCCACAGAGCTAGATTAGACACGTGTCGCCAATTTTAGGCATCCAAGAGAATATTAAGTTAAGTCATGAGTTTAGTTGTCATCATTATTATATTTTTTCTTTACTCAGTTGTAGGAGGGAGAGAGAGAGAGAGATACTCTCAGATTTCATGAAATCTGAGAGTTGAAAGCATCGTTTTGTTGGTAAATTTTTGGTGAGGCTTTGGAAAACTTGAGTGTAGGAAGAAAAGTGTCAGCGTACCTAACAAACGGAATGCATTACACAGTGATGAGGTGGAGGCAGACTACATACACAGTTTCAAATGTACATATGATAGGGCCCAATAGGCTTTTGGAATCTGCACACCAGTTCATTGACAATTAAGAGATGGAATCAGAGAGCCGAAGCTCGATCCCCCAAACACAACTAAGTGAGTAAAACTATGTGGAGCTATTAAGCACATTACAATAATATCATTGGTTCGTTTTGATTTTGAGATATCATTTATTTGTCTGTAGAAACTACAAATATCCTTGTCAAACATTATATTGCTTTACCTCTGTTAATATTGCTCCAATCGTGTTTTTAATGACTTTCATAGTTGATCGCAACATTATAGAAACAGTTGGGGTCTTGGAAAAGCTGTTAAGCACATTTATTTTTAATGTGCTTAACAGCTTTTCCAAGACCCCAACTGTCTTCTGAAGCCCATAAGCAATCCAGCTAGGATCGCCCCATTGCCGACCAAGAAGCTGCGACTTTGTTGAAGCTGCAACACAACACCACTGACACTGCCCGACTTAGAGCTGTAGCAGCTCCCCATGAAGTGATTCCTATTAGCAACCCCAATGTCAGCAACCGGCACCCATCTCCACACTGCAGGCCCTCCGAATTGCTGTGGCTCTCCGTCTCGCTGCCCCAATCCACATCGAATACAGTGTATTTGCGGCGAGGCAGAGGCCGATAGTTACGGACGGCATGGCCTTCTCTGCAAAGAACAGGAGGATGGCATGCAAAACACGGCGAGGTCAATGACATTATTAGAGAAGCCTTACCACAGCCGGTGTCCAGTAGAGAGGGAGCCCCGTTACCTAATGTCCCGCAACTCTGATGAGCCTGTCGGTCGCCCAGACGGAATCACGGTGAACCCCTGGAAGAATGGTAGACAGTTGGTGTGTGACCACACTTGCGTTTCAACTTTAGCCAATACCTGTTTGACTTCAGTGCTACTCAAGCAGGAGGAGCNTTCAGTGGCATATATGGCAGGAGACCGTTCAGGCTTGTTCACATTTGTGTTCCTCACGTGTGCCCCTAAGAATGAGGTGATTTGATAAAATACCATGCCCTAGATTACCACCGAGTGCCGGTGAAGGGATGGAAATATCCTCAGCTACCATACTCTTTTTCCGGTCGTGTTGGTCGAGTTGTTAAGGGATCCTGTATATCAGATGCATTGCTTCAGGCAGTATGTGTTTGAGCCACTTCTGGGGGTGTGAGTTTTCAGTGGCATATATGCCAGGAATCCGTTCAGGCTTGTTGCATTTGTGTTTCTCACGTGTGCTCCAACAATGAGGTGATTTCATAAGTACAATGCCCAAGATTACCAACCGTGTGCCGGAGGGTGAATGGAAATAGCCTCGGCTACCATCCTCTTATGTCCGGACGTGTTGGTTGAGTGGTTAAGGGATCATGTACATCAGATGCATTGCTTTTTGCAGAATGGTTTGAGTCACTTCTAGGGGTGTGTGAGTTTTCAGTGGCATATTGCCAGGAGACCGTTCAGTTTGTTCGCCTTGTGTTCCTCATGTGGGCCCAAAAGAATGAGGTGATTTGATGAAACACTGTGCCCTAAGTACCAACCGAGTGCCGCGGGGCGATGAAAACAGCTTCAGCTACCATCCTCTTTTGTCCGGTCGGTGTTGGTCGAGTGGTTCAGGGCATATATGCCAGGAGACCATTACAGCTTGTTCGCTTTGTGTTCTCATGAGTCCCCAAAGAATGAAGGTGATTTGAGAAATAATATACCTATGATTACCAACCGAGTGCCAGAGGGGGATGGAAATACCATCGGCTACCATCCTCTTTTGCCCGGTCGTGTTGGTCGAGTGGTTAAGTGATCCTGTACATCAGATGCATTGCTTCTGGCAGTATGGGCTTGAGTCACTTCTGGGGTGTGAGTTTTCAGTGTCATATATGCCTGGTGAACGTTCAGGCTTGTTCGCATTATTGTTCTTCATGTGTGCCTCAAAGAATGAGGTGATTTGATGAAATACCATGCCTAAGATTAACAACCGAGTGCCGGTGGGGGGATGGAAATAGCCTTGGCTACAATCCTCTTTTGTCGGGTCGTGTTGGTCGAGAGCTTAAAGGATCCTGTAAATCAGATGCATTGCTTCTTGCAGTATGGATTTGAGTCACTTCTGGGGTGTGAGTTTTCAGTGGCATATATGGCAGGAGACCGTTCAGGCTTGTTTGCATTTGTGTTCCTCACGTGTGCCCCCAAAGAATGAAGTGGTTTGATAAAATTCCATGTCCAAGATTACCAACCGAATGACGGCGGGTGGATGGAAACAGCATCGGCTACCATCCACTTTTGTCCGGTAGTGTTGATCGAGTGGTTAAGGGATCCTGTATATCAGATGCATTGCTTCAAGCAGTATGTGTTTGAGTCACTTCTGGGGGGTGTGAGTTTTCAGTGGTATATATGCCTTGAGTCCGTTCAGGCTTGTTTGCATTTGTGTTCCTCACGTGTGCTCCAAACAATGAGGTGATTTGATAAAGTACCATGCCAAAGAGTACCACCGAGTGCCGGAGGGGGGATGGAAATAGCCTCGGTTACCATCCTCTTTTGTCCAGTCGTGTTGGTCGAGTGGTTAAGGGATCCTGTATATCAGATGCATTGCTTCAGGCAGTATGTGTTTGAGTCACTTCTGGGGGTGTGAGTTTTCAGTGGCATATATGCCAGAAGTGCCCAAAGAATGAGATGATTTGATAAAATACCATGTCTAAGATTACCAACTGAGTGCCGGAGGTGCGATGGAAATAGCCTCGGCTACCATCCTCTTTTGTCCGGTTGTGTTGGTCGAGTGGTTAAGGGATCCTGTACATCAGATGCATTGATTCTGGCAGTTTGGGCGTGAGTCAATTCTGGGGTGTGAGTTTTCAATGGCATATATGCCCGGAGAACGTTCAGGCTTGTTCGCATTTGTGTTCTTCATGTGTGCCCCAAAGAATGAGGTGATTTGATGAAATATCATGCCCAAGATTACGAACCGAGTGCCAGAGGGGGGATGGAAATAGCCTCGGCTACCATCCTTTTTTATCCGGTCGCATTGGTTGAGTGGTTAAGGAATCCTGTACATCAGATTCATTGCTTCTGACAGTATGGGTTTAAGTCACTTCTGGGGTGTTAGTTTTCAGTGGGATATATGCCTGGAGACCGTTCAGGCTTGTTCGCATTTGTGTTCCTCTCGTGGGAACCAAAGAATGAGGTGATTTGATGAAAAACCATGTCCAAGATTACCAACCGAATGCCGGCGGGTGGATGGAAATAGCATCGGCTACCATCCTTTTTTGTCCAGTCGTGTTGGTCGAGTGGGTAAAGGATCCTGTATATCAGATGCATTGCTTCTGGCAGTATGTGTTTGAGTCACTGCTGAGGGTGTGAATTTTCAGTGGCCTATATACCAGGAGACCGTTCAGGCTTGTTCGCATTTGTGTTCCTCACATGTGTTCCAAACAATGCTCCAAACAATGATTTGATAAAATTCCATGCGCAAGATTACCAACCGAGTGCTGGCGGGGGGATGGAAATAGCCTCGGCTACAATCCCCTTTTGTCCGGTTGTGTTGATCGAGTCGTTAAGGGATCCTGTACATCAGATGCATTGCTTCTGGCAGTATGGGTTTCAGTCACTGTTGGGAGTGTGAGATTTCAGTGGCATATATGCCTGGAGATCGTACAGGCTTGTTCGCATGTGTTCATTACGTGTGCCCCAAAGAATGAGGTGATTTGAGAAAATTCCATGTCCAAGATTACCAACCGAATGCCTGCGGGAGGATGGAAATAGCATCGGCTACCATCCTTTTTTATCCGATCGCATTGGTTGAGTGGTTAAGGGATCATGTACATCAGATGCTTTGCTTCTGGCAGTATGGGTTTAAGTCACTTCTGGCGTGTGAGTATTCAGTGGCATATATTCCTGGAGACCGTTCAGGCATGTTCGCATTTGTGTTCCTCACGTGTGCCCCAAAGAATGAGGTGATTTGACAAAATACCATACCCAAGGTTACCAACCGAGTGCAGGAAGGGGATGGAAACAGCATCGACTACCATCCTCTTTTGTCCGGTCGTGTTGGTCGAGTGGTTAAGGGATCCTGTACATCAGAGCATTGCTTCTGCCAGTATGGGTTTAAGTCACTTCAGGGGTGTAAGCTTTCAGTGGCATACATGCCTGGAGACCGTTCAAGTTTATTCGCATTTGTGTTCCTCACGTGTGCCCCAAAGAATGAGGTGAATATATGAAATACCATGCCCAAGATTACCAACCGAGTGCTAGAGGGGGGATTGAAATAGCCTCGGCTACCATCTTCTTTTGTCTGGTCGTGTTGGTCCAGTGTTTAAGGGATCCTATAGATCAGATGCATTGCTTCTGACAATATGGGTTTGAGTCATTTCTGGGGGAGTGAGTTTTCAGTGGCATATATGGCAGGAGACCGTTCAGGCTTGTTCACATTTGCGTTCCTCACGTGTGCCCCAATGAATGAGGTGATTTGATGAAATTCCATGTCCAAGATTACCAACCGAATGCCGGCGGGTTGATGGAAATAGCATCGGCTACCAACCTCTTTTGTCCGGTCGTGTTGGTTGAGTGGAAAGGGATCCTGTACATCAGATGCAATGCTTCTATCAGTATGGGTTTGAGTCACTTCTGGGGTGTGAGTTTTCAGTGGCATATTTGCCAGGAGACCGATAAATCGTTTTCGCATTTGTGTTCCTCACACGTTCCCATAAGAATGAGGTGATTTGATAAAATACCATGCCCAAGACTACAAACCGAGTGTCGTGGGAGGGATTGAAATAGCCTCGGCTACCATCTTCTTTTGTCCGGTCGTGTTGGTCCAGTGTTTAAGGGATCCTATATATCAGATGCAATGCTTCTGGCATTATGGGTTTGAGTCATTTCTGAGGGTGTGAGTTTTCAGTGGCATATATGCCAGGAATCCGTTCAGGCTTGTTTGCATTTGTGTTCCTCACGTGTGCTCCATACAATGAGGTGATTTGATAAAGTACCATGCCCAAGATTACCAACCGAGTGCCGGAGGGGGGATGGAAATAGCCTCGGCTACCATCCTCTTTTGTCCAGTCGTGTTGGTCGAGTGGTTAAGGGATCCTGTATATCAGATGCATTGCTTCTGGCAGTATGGTATCAAGTCACTTCTGGGGTGTGAGTTTTCAGTGGCATATATGCCTGGAGACCATTCAGGCTTGTTCGCATTTGTGTTCTTTACGTGTTCCCCAACGAATGAGGTGATTTGATAAAATACCATGTCCAAGATTACCAACCGAGTGCTGGAGGGGGATGGAAATAGCCTCGGCTACTATCCTCTTTTGTCTGGTCGTGTTGGTCGAGTGCTTAAAGGATCCTGTACATCAGATACATTCCTTCTGGCAGTATGGGTTTCAGTTACTTCTGGGGTGTGAGTTTTCAGTGGCATATATGGCAGGAGACCGTTCAGGCTAGTTCACATTTGCGTTCCTGACGTGTGCCCCAATGAATGAGGTGATTTGATGAAATTCCATGTCCAAGATTACCAACCGAATGCCGGCGGGTTGATGGAAATAACATCGGCTACCAACCTCTTTTGTCCGGTCGTGTTAGTTGAGTGGAAAGCGATCCTGTACATCAGATGCATTGCTTCTATCAGTATGGGTTTGAGTCACTTCTTGGGGTGTGAGTTTTCAGTGGCATATATGCCAGGAGATCGATAAATCGTGTTCGCATTTGTGTTCCTCACACGTGCCCGTAAGAATAAGGTGATTTGACAAAATACCATGCCCAAGACTACCAACCGAGTGTCGGGGGAAGGATTGAAATAGCCTCGGCTACCATCTTCTTTTGTCCGGTCGTGTTGGTTCAGTGTTTAAGGGATCCTATATATCAGATGCAATGCTTCTGGCAGCATGGGTTTGAGTCATTTCTGGGGGTGTGAGGTTTCAGTGGCATATATGGCAGGAGACCGTTCAGGCTTGTTCACATTTGTGTTCCTCACGTGTGCCCCTAAGAATGAGGTGATTTGATAAAATACCATGCCCTAGATTACCAACCGAGTGCCGGCGGGGGGATGGAAATATCCTCAGCTACCATAATCTTTTGTCCGGTCGTGTTGGTCGAGTTGTTAAGGGATCCTGTACATCAGATGCATTGCTTCTGGTAGAATGGGTTTGAGTCATTTCTGGGGGTGTGAGTTTTCAGAGGCATATATGCCAGGAGTCCGTTCAGGCTTGTTCACATTTGTGTTCCTCACATGTGCCCCAAAGAATGACGTGATTTGATAAAATACCATGCCCTAGATTATCAACCGAGTGCCGGCGGGGGATGGAAATAGCCTAAGCTACCAACCTCTTTTGTCCGGTAGTGTTGGTCGAGTGGTTTAGGGATCCTGTACATCATATGCATTGCTTCTGGCAGTATGGGCTTGAGCCTCTTCTGGGGTTTGAATTTTCAGTGGCATATATGCCTGGAGACCGTTCAGGCTTGTTCACATTTGTGTTCCTCACGTGTGCCCCAAAGAATGAGGTGATTTGTTAAAATACCATACCCAAGATTACCAACCGAGTGCCGGAAGGGGGATGGAAATAGCATTGACTACCATCCTCTTTTTTCCGGTCTTGTTGGTCGAGTGTTTAAGGGATCCTGTACATCAGAGCATTGCTTCTGCCAGTATGGGTTTAAGTCACTTCAGGGGTGTAAGCTTTCAGTGGCATACATGCCTGGAGACCGTTCAAGTTTATTTGCATTTGTGTTCCTCACGTGTGCCCCAAAGAATGAGGTGAATATATGAAATACCATGCCCAAGATTACCAACCGAGTGCTAGAGGGGGGATGAAATAGCCTCAGCTACCATCCTCTTTTGTCCGGTCATGTTGGTCGAGTGGTTAAAGGATCCTGTACATCAGATGCATTGCTTCTGGCAGTATAGGCTTGAGTCAATTCTGGGTTTGAATTTTCAGTGGCATATATGCCTGGAGACCGTTCAGGCTTGTTCACATTTGTGTTCCTCACGTGTGCCCCAAAGAATGAGGTGATTTGATAAAATACCATGCCCAAGACTACCAACCGACTGTCGGGGGAGGGATTGAAATAGCCTCGGCTACCATCTTCTTTTGTCCGGTCGTGTTGATTCAGTGTTTAAGGGATCCTATATATCAGATGCAATGCTTCTGGCAGTATGGGTTGAGTCATTTCTGAGGGTGTGAGTTTTCAGTGGCATATATGCCAGGAATCTGTTCAGGCTTGTTTGCATTTGTGTTCCTCACGTGTGCTCCATACAATGAGGTGATTTGATAAAGTACCATGCCCAAGATTACCAACCGAGTGCCGGGGGGGGATGGAAATAGCCTCGGCTACCATCCTCTTTTGTCCAGTCGTGTTGGTCGAGTGGTTAAGGGATCCTGTACATCAGATACATTGCTTCTGGCAGTATGGGTTTCAGTTACTTCTGGGGTGTGAGTTTTCAGTGGCATATATGGCAGGAGACCGTTCAGGATAGTTCACATTTGTGTTCCTCACGTGTGCCCCTATGATTGAGGTGATTTGATGAAATTCCATGTCCAAGATTACCAACCGAATGCCGGCGGGTGGATGGAAATAGCATCGGCTACCAACCTCTTTTGTCCGGTCGTGTTGGTCGAGTGGAAAGGGATCCTGTACATCAGATGCATTGCTTCTATCAGTATGGGTTTGAGTCTTTCTTGGGGTGTGAGTTTTCAGTGGCATATATGCC
>WNGS01000863.1:128884-142082 GCA_020271785.1 Procambarus virginalis | reverse complement strand
TAGAGACAATTCTATAACCAATGTTCCAGCGATGTGTAAATATTTATTCAAATGATCTGCTACCAGAAATTTTAGCCAAATATCCCCAGTTTGCTAACTGTTAGTAACTGAGTGATTGTAACCTATCCACCGCTGCCAACTTATGGGGGCGTGTGCAGGACAAACTATAAATTTTGACACTAGCTCTTCACATTCAGTTGCTTAATTTAGAACCTGTACTTGAGGTCGATCTCGAACCCATTGTTGATGTGACGACTTATATTGAATTTTGTAACTAGCTCATCAAGATGGTAACTTGCTTAGCTAAATGAATTGTGTGGCTCAGTCCCTGAGCCCATTATGTGCCTCTGTAACCCTTTCCACTACCCCCCACAGACAGATGGGTATGGGTATATAATAAATGAACTAAACTAAGTTCGACAAAACTGGATATGCCAACAAACGCTTTCCAAACAACGATATATCTTGGATAGTCGCTCCACAAATTGACGCTTGGACCGTCGACTTCCTTTGATGCTACTTATTTACTTATTTCATTATGAAATTATATTGGTTTGGAGTAAATATATGTTTTCTCGTGTTCTGCATTCATCACCCACATTATAGTGAGTAAATATACCATATTACTTCATTACTTAAATAATGCTAGAGGGTTTGAGTAGCTTTGGGTCTTTAGTGGACAGAATCTCCAATAGATGGGGCGAGAGTCGCCCCATCTCTCTCGCCCGAGCAAGAGTCGAAACTTAATTTAAAATTGATATATCTTTGTCCTCGAACATGATTTATTTTATTTGGTGCAATCATAAAAATGTTCATATATCGGTCTTTCTGGAGGCATATAAGACTTTAGGCTTTATTAGCGTATCTTGTTAATTATACAATATATCGGCAAGTGGGTAGGCGTCTGCACTACATGCCCGACAAGAGTGAGTTGACCCTGAGCAGCCGTGGAGTGCGGACGTGTCCCTCCGTGACTGCTGGGGTAGTTTGGCTGTTTGGTCGCCAGGTGGCGGGGCGTAGCTGCCCTCCCTGTGTTGTTGCCTGGCTGGCTGTTTGCTGACGTGGCGGACCTGCGTTACGATGGGGGTCACCCTCCCACCAGTATTGCGGGCTCAGTCTGTGGGCCTGGAATTTTCAAGCCGGGCTGGGTACCCGGAGATTGCACGGGCGTGTGAGCAGCTGCAGGTGCCTGTGATAGATATCTACGGTGTCGAGCTGGTGACGGCCCGTCGGGTGATACTAAAGTTCACTGAAGAAATGGCGTATCGTGCATTTCTCCGTAGGTACGAGGGGCGGACTCTGCCTCTACAGAATGGTGAGGGCACTGTTTCCATCTCGGATCGGAGTGGTGCCCTCACCTACGTCAGCGTCCATGGAGCTCCGTTAGAATTTCCAGAGGGTCTGCTACGGCGGTATTTCGGCAGGTTTGGCGCCATCGAGAGTGTGCGAGTGAATGTGGTGTCTTCGAGCCCACTTAAGGGCGTCCGGACGAACATTCGTACCCTGGGCATGAGGCTACGGGAGGATATTCCGTCCTCTGTGCGGCTGATGGGGTACACAGTTCGTGTATTCTACGCCCGCCAGCCTAGGACATGTTATCGTTGTGGCCTGTCGGGCCATCAAGCTGCTGAATGTTCTGCGCCCGCCTCTGCACCTGTGAACCTCTTCAGCGAGGAGGACTTTCCACCCCTTCCTGTGGAGGAGGACGCCTCTCCAGACGCGGCTGCGCTCCCTGGGTCGCATGATGCGCCCCCTGTGGTGGTTCCCCCGAATGTCGCCGACCCTATTCCGGATGTTGCGATGCCCTCGGTGGATTCTCCTGCTCCTGTCCCTGGTGCTCCCGTGGGCCTTTCTGATGCTCCCTCCTCGCCGTCTGCGCACCCGTCTTCGGTTTCTGCGCCTGGCCCTGCGTGCTCGCATGAGACTTCGCCTCGGGTCCAGGCTGCGCTGAGTGCTGGGGTGGCTGTGGGGCCTCCTGTTGTGTGTGGTCCGGTTCCCCCTGCGGTTGAGGCTGCTGCAGTCATGAGACGGGCTTTAGTCCGCACGGCTTGTGATGCCCGTGGTTCTGGGTCCGCCTCCGGCTCTGAGGATGTGCGCCCGGTGCCAAAGCGGTCCAAGCGTTCTTCTACTGCATGGGCTGATGTGGAGAGTTTCGACGCCGATGGGTCTTCGGGAGATGAGGTGGTGGTCGCTGACGTCCATGTACCTGCTGATGCCAAGGATTGTGTGTATGATTCACCTCCGGTTTCTTCTGTCGGTGGTTCCCCGCAGTGGGGGGTGGTTGCTCCTCCGGATGTTGGTGAGGGGGGTGCTGGTGCAGGCCGCGACCTAGTGTTGGTCCTAAAGAAGGATGTTCGGCGAGGGGGGCCCCTGCAGGTGTCCCGTCCGGTGGTAGCTGCGGAGCCCTGTGGGGCTGCAAAGGTTACGAGTGCGCTGCCCGTTGCCCGCGCCTGTAAGGGGCCACCCGTCCCGTTCATCTTAGCCTCCGGCGTGGCGTTTGATCCGGTGACCAACCCTTTGAATGTTACTTTTATACCCGTGTGATGCCTGTTCCGTGTTGCCCCTCGACCGTCTGGGTTCCACAGGATCGGGTATTTGTTGAGGGTGTGCCGCTTTCGATGCCCGATCCTCGGACGAGCTGGAGTCACCCTATTCCGGACAACCTCCTGTGTTTGTGGGAGGCGTATTGTATTCTTTTCCCGGCAGCGGAGTGGCCGGAAAAGTATGCGCAATCTTGATAGTTTGTATCGAGTGTGTATTGGACTTGGTATGTTCTGTGATGTTTATTGTGTGCCCTTCAGGCCGATGTCCCTGTTTCTTGTAATTTAGGCTACACCTTTTCATGCATTATGTTTCTTTGATTTATTGTATTATGTGCCCTTCTGGCTTTGCTGTTTGCTCTCTTCCGTGAGGGGTTATTGTGCAGAAATTTTGTTTTTTTTTTTGTTTCTGTGTTGAATTGTTATTGTGCCATGTTATGTAGTTTATTATTTTTTGTACTCCTCTGCTTGTTCTGTGTTATTTGGTCTTGTATTTTGGGCATTGTTTTGCCTGTTTGCGTTTTTTGTTTTGATGGTATTGTCCTGTGATGTCGGTCCTTCTGGCCGATGTATGTTTTTGTGGTTGCTAAATTTCGTTTTTTTTATGTACCTTTTATTGTATTTATTGATTGTACTTGCATGCTTGCATGTAAAAATAAATTAAAAAAAAAAAACATGCCCGACAAGCTACTGAGCGCTACTATAAAAACATATGTATCTTCACTTGAGCTATAAATATATCTATTGTAATGTATTTAAAATGAAGCTCATATTTCTATCTTGCTTAAGACATGTATAACATTTGTGTTTATTAACGAATTTACGTGAAATAAACATTGATCTGAAAGAGAGTTGCTCTGTCGTTCAGTCTGTACGGGGTCGGAGCTCCGTAATTTTTAAAATACATGTATCTTCATTAGAACTTTAAATATGTCTATGGTAAAGTGTTTAAAGTGAAGCTTATATGTCTGCCTTTCTTGAGACATATAAAACATATATGTTTATTAACGAATTCACGTGAAATATACATTGTTCTGAGAGAGAGTTGCTCGGTCGATCGATCTGTCCAGGGTCGGAGCTCGGCTATTACAAAAGTACACCTATTTTCGCTTTAAATTTAAATATGCCCATGGTAATGTATTTAGAATGAAGCTTATATTTCTATCTTTCTTGTGACATAAAAACTCTTACGTTTATTAAGGAATCTGCGTGAAATAGGTATGGTTCTAAGATGAATGCTGCAGTTTTCGAGCTCGACGAGCGATGAAAACTGCCCCTTTTATACAACTACAAATATCTTCGGTTTTACTTAAAATATTGGTCTGGTAGACGTTTTACAGATAGGTCGCGTTTTTGTCTTTCTTCTGATTAATAAATAATTTTGGTTTAATAAGTCATCAAGATGTTTTCAACAATATTCTTTCGGCGTTCGTCTTTTCCAACATGGGCGACCCTTTTGGAAACGCTTTACTTGGGTTAACCCATCCCATAGTTGGGTCTGTTTCCATTATGGTTCGGAACATTTGTTACTTTTAAAATGTTAAGCTAACCTACATACCTAAATACATAGATACACAGATTTACGTATGCCCTACATAAAGTGTTCGAAGTGTCATGAATGTGCATTTACAAAGGTGAAATGCAATTCTGATCAGCTTCCATATGTACTTTATACACATACATAAACATACACACACACACATATATATGTACATATACATATATACATGCATATATATACACACACATGCATTCACATACATTTGTCTCTTTTACTCTGACAGGGTGAGATAGCTGACAGAGAAACTAGTGTGCAATTAAGCACTTAATCACTGAAGGTGATTAAGGTGCTTTTACAAGCTCAGGTTATATAGTTACATATCATACATTCATTGTATAAATGATACATTACATGGTCAATCTTGGATACAAGTCCAATATATCATCAAGTGTTCCAGTACTCATATAGTAATTACACAGTTCAGCATACCTCAGCCCAGGAGGGCGAAAGTCAGAAAATATGGGACATTCTACAATATAATGTTCAAGAGAGTGCATGTTTTCTCTTTCACAAAGTTGACACATTTTGTACTCGAATCAAATGTCAAATCAAATGTTTATTTAGGTACTCGACATTTGAGTTTTGAGAAAGCTGCCAGATACGTCTATATCCCAGGCGAATTCTGGCCACTATAACATCACATTGCCGGGTTCTTGTTCTATTAGTCCCATATGTGAATGTCTCCTCACGATATCTATCATAATATTTAATGCTACAACTTTCAGGTCTTTGTGAATTTGTTAGGTCGGTGAGATCTTCATTAGATATTTGTTTAAGTATTCTCTTTGTCACTGCTAATGAAACACCCATATCAATTTCTACCACTGGTTTTCTACAGGCTGTCTTTGCAAGCATATCAACAGTGTCATGCCTCGAGATGCCAACATGTGATGGTATCCATAGGAATTTAATTTCAAATCTGTTTTCTTTAGCAGCTAAAACATTCATTCGAATATCACTGACTATTTTATGGGTGTCACTGCTATGTGCGTTCAATGCCAGGAGTGCACTCTGCGATAGTGGGCGGTAGTGGACCCCCTACCGACCCTGTGGGCGGCAGTGAACCCTATATACGAATCCTGTGGGCGGCAATGGACGCCATACACATCCAGTGGGTGTTATTGGACCCCATACCCATTCTATGGGTGGATGTGATCCCCATACCCATCCTGCGGGTGGATGTGACCCCCCCATACCCATCCTGTGGGTGGTATTGGACCCCTTACTCACCTAACAGGTGGTAGTGGACAATATACCCATCCTATAGTAGCTATAGTAGACACCATACCGTCTTGTTTACCGTAGTTTGCTCCATAGACATTCCAACGTAACATCGTTTTCTGTTAGCGTTCCTACAAAACATTCTTTAAATATTTATAAAGCACAGACTATCGTATATAATATTGATTGGTGAAGCACTGTATTCTATGTAATAATTTATAGTGCTTATTTTAATTTACTAAGAACAACTAATATTTCTCAAAACAAAACTACGAGCCTTCAATAGGATGTAGCTGATCTGTAATATTCTAAGAGCATGGACAATAGTAGGTAAATTTCACAACCCATGTGGGTCCTGAAAACTACAATTTTCGTTATAATTGAACCAATCACGACTATTCTGCTATCTACGTTGATGGACGGGTACTGAGAGACGTAAATTGGTACGTGAGGAAGAGTTTGGGCCTTGGTAAAAAAGGTAACTGGGAATATATCACATATGTACTAAATCACATTCAACATATAGACTTTAAGCATTAAGTCATATATGTGCTGTCTTGTGTGAGGACGGGTTGGGTTTGAATCACTTCTGGGGGAGTGAGTTTTTAGTGGCATATATGCCAGGAGTCCGTTCAGGTTTGTTCCCATTTGTGTTCCTCACGTGGGCCCCAAAGAATGAGGTGATTTGATGAAATACTGTGCCCTAGATTACCAACCAAGTGCCGGCGCGGCGATGGAAACAGCTTCAGCTACCATCCTCTTTTGTCCGGTCGTGTTGGTCGAGTGGTTAAGGGATCCTGTACATCAAATGCATTGCTTCTGGCAGTATCGGCTTGAGTCACTTCTGGGGTGTGAGTTTTCAGTTGCATATATGCCAGGAGACCGTTCAGCCTTGTTCACAATTGTGTTCTTCACCTGTGCCCTAAAGAATGAGGTGATTTGATGAAATAACATGCCCAATATTACCAACAGAGTGCCGGAGAGGGGATGGAAATAGCCCCGGCTACCATCCTCTTTTTGTCCGGTCGTGTTGGTCGAGTGGTTAAGGGATCCTGTACATAAGATGCATTGCTTCTGGCAGTATGGGTTTGAATCTTTTCTGGGGGTGTGAGTTTTCAGTGGCATATATGCCAGGAGACCGTTCATGCATATTCGCATTTGTGTTCCTCACGTGTGCCCCCAAAGAATGAGGTGGTTTGATAAAATTCCATGTCCAAGATTACCAACCGAATGACGGCGGGTGGATGGAAATAGCATCGGCTACAATCCTCTTTTGTCCGGTCGTGTTGGTCGCGTGGTTAAGGGATCCTGTATATCTGATGCATTGCTTCAGGCAGTGTGTGTTTGAGTCACTTCTGGGGGTGTGAGTTTTCAGTGGCATATATGCCACGAGTCCGTTCAGGCTTGTTTGCATTTGTGTTCCTCACGTGTGCTCCAAACAATGAGGTGATTTGATAAAGTACCATGCCAAAGATTACCAACCGAGTGCCGGAGGGGGGATGGAAATAGCCTCGGCTACCATCCTCTTTTGTTCGGTCGTGTTGGTTGAGTGGTTAAGGGATCCTGTACATCAGATGCATTGCTTTTTGCAGTATGGGTTTGAGTCACTTATGGGGGTGTGAATTTTCATTGGCATATATGCCAGGAGACCGTTCCGGCTTGTTCACCTTTGTGTTCCTCATGAGTGCCCCAAAGAATGAGGTGATTTGATAAATAATATACCAATGATTACCAACCGAGTGCCGGAGGGGGGATGGAAATACCCTCGGCTACCATCCTCTTTTGTCCAGTCGTGTTGGTCGAGTGGTTAAGGGATCCTGTACATCAGATGCATTGCTTATGGCAGTATGGGCTTGAGTCACTTCTGGGGTGTGAGTTTTCAGTGGCATATATGCCTGGAGAACGTTCAGGCTTGTTTGCATTTTTGTTCTTCATATGTGCCTCAAAGAATGAGATGATTTGATGAAATACCATGCCTAAGATTACCAACCGAGTGACGGTGGGGGGATGGAAATAGCCTTGGCTACCATCCTCTTTTGTCCGGTCGTGTTGGTCGAGTGCTTAAAGGATCCTGTACATCAGATGCATTGCCTCTGGCAGTATGGGTTTGAGTCACTTCTGGGGTTTGAGTTTTCAGTGGCATATATGCTTGGAGACCGTTCAGGCTATTTCGCATTTGTGTTCCTCACGTGTGCCCCAAACAATGAGGTGATTTGATAAAATACCATGTCCAAGATTACCTGCCATTAAATAATCTTGTAATGAAATACTATTACAAGATTACCATGTCCAAGAAAAAAGGTGATTTGAGTGCCGGTGGGGGGGATGGAAATAGCTTTGGCTACCATCCTCTTTTGTCCTGTCGTGTTTGTCGAGTGGTTAAGGGATCCTGTACATCAGATGCATTGCTTCTGGCAGTATGGGTTTGAGTCACTTCTGGGGTTTGAGTTTTCAGTGTAATATATGGCAGGAGACCGATAAGGCTTGTTAGCATTTGTGTTCCTCACATGTGCCCTAAAGAATGAGGTGATTTGATAAAATACCATACCCTAGATTACCAACCGAGTGCCGGAGGGGGGATAGAAATACCCTCGGCTACCATCCTCTTTTGTCCGATGGTGTTGGTCGAGTGGTTAATTGATCCTGTACATCAGATGCATTGCTTCTGGCAGTATGGGCTTGAGTCACTTCTTGCGTGTTGATTTTCATTGGCATATATGCATGGAGACCCTTCAGGCTTGTTCGCATTTGTGTTCCTCACGTGTGACCTAAAGAATGAGGTGATTTGATAAAATAACATGCCCAAAATTACCTACAGAGTTCCGGAGGGGGGATGGAAATAGCCTCGGCTACCATCCTCTCTTGTCTGGTCGTGTTGGTCGAGTGGTTAAGGGATCCTGTACAACAGATGCATTGCTTCTGGCAGTATGGGTTTAAGTCACTTCTTGGGTGTTGGTTTTCAGTGGCATATATGCCTGGAGACCATTCAGGCTTGTTCGCATTTGTGTTCCTCACGTGTGCCCCAAAGAATGAGGTGATTTGATAAAATACCATGCCCATGATTACCAACCGAGTGCCGGAGGGGGGATAGAAATACCCTCGGCTACCAACCTGTTTTGTCCGGTTGTGTTGGTTGAATGGTGAAGGGATCCTGTACATCAGATGCATTGCTTCTCGCAGTATGGCTTTGAGTCGTTTCTGGGGGTGTGAGTTTTCAGTGGCATATATAATTGCAGGAGATCGTTCAGCCTTGTTCGCATTTGTGTTCCTCACATGTGCCCCAAAAGAATGAGGTGATTTGATAAAATACCATGCCGAAGATTACCAACCGAGTGCCTAAGGGGGGATGGAAATAGCCTCGGCTACCATCCTTTTTTGTCCGTTCGTGTTGGTTGAGTGATTAAGGGATCCTGTATATCAGATGCAATTTTTCTGGCAGTATGGGTTTGAGTCACTTCTGAGGTGTGAGTTTTCAGTGGCATATATGCCTGGAGAGCGTTCAGGCTTGTTCTCATTTGTGTTCCTTACGTGTGACCTAAAGAATGAGGTGATTTGATAAAATAACATGCCCAAAATTACCTACAGAGTTCCGGAGGAGGGATAGAAATAGCATCGGCTACCATCCTTTTTTATCTGGTCTTATTGGTTGAGTGGTTAAGGGATCCTGTACATCAGATTCATTGCTTCTGGCAGTATGGGTTTAAGTCACTTCTGGGGTGTTAGTTTTCAGTGGCATATATGCCTGGAGACTGTTAAGGCTTGTTCGCATTTGTGTTCCTCACGTGGGCCCCAAAGAATGAGTTGATTTGATGAAATACCATGCCCCAGATTACCAACCGAGTGCCGGCGGGAGATGGAAATACCCTCGGATACCATCCTCTTTTGTCCGGTCGTGTTGGTCGAGTGGTTAAGGGATCCTGTACATCAGATGCATTGCTTCTGGCAGTATGGGTTTGAATCACTTCTGGGATGTGATTTTTCAGTTTCATATATGACAGGAGACCGTTCATGCTTATTCGCATTTGAGCTCCTCACGTGTGCCCCAAAGAATGAGGTGATTTGATAAAATACAATACCCATGATTACCAACCGAGTGCCGGAGGGGGGATGGAAATACCCTCGGCTACCATCCTCTTTTGACCGGTCATATTGGTCGATTGGTTAAGGCATCCTGTATATCAGTTGCATTAATTCTGGCACTATGGGTTTCAGTCACTGTTGGGAGTGTGAGTTTTCAGTGGCATATATGCCTGGAAACCGTTCAGGCTTGTTCGCATTTGTGTTCCTCAAGTGTGCCCCAAAGAATGAGGTGATTTCATAAAATTCCATGTCCAAGATTACCAACCGAATGCCAGCGGGAGGATGGAAATAGCATCGGCTACCATCCTTTTTTATCCGGTCGCATTGGTTGAGTGGTTAATTGATCATGTACATCAGATGCATTGCTTCTGGCAGTATGGGTTTAAGTCACTTCTGGCGTGTGAGTATTCAGTGGCATATATTCCTGGAGACCGTTCAGGCTTGAACGCATTTGTGTTCCTCACGTGTGCCCTAAAGAATGAGGTGATTTGACAAAATACCATACCCAAGGTTACCAACAGAGTGCAGGAAGGGGGATGGAAATAGCATCGACTACCATCCTCTTTTGTCCGGTCGTGTTGGTCGAGTGGTTAAGGGATCCTGTACATCAGAGCATTGCTTCTGGCAGTATGGGTTTAAGTCACTTCAAGGGTGTACGCTTTCAGTGGCATACATGCCTGGAGACCGTTCAAGTTTATTCGCATTTGTGTTCCTCATGTGTGCCCCAAAAAATGAGGTGAATAGATGAAATACCATGGCCAAGTTTACCAACCGAGTGCTAGAGGGGGGGATTGAAATAGCCTCAGATACCATCCTCTTTTGTCCGGTCATGTTGGTCGAGTGGTTAAAGGATCCTGTACATCAGATGCATTGCTTCTGGCAGTATAGGCTTGAGTCACTTCTGGTGGTTTGAATTTTCAGTGGCATATATGCCTGGAGACCGTTCAGGCTTGTTCACATTTGTGTTCCTCACGTGTGCCCCAAAGAATATGGTGATTTGATAAAATACCATGCCCAAGACTACCAACTGAGTGTTGGGAGAGGGATGGAAATAGCCTCGGCTACCATCTTCTTTTGTCCGGTCGTGTTGGTCCAGTGTTTAAGGGATCCTATAGATCAGATGCATTGCTTCTGGCAGCATAGGTTTGAGTCATTTCTGGGGGTGTGAGTTTTCAGTGGCATATATGGCAGGAGACCGTTCAGGCTTGTTCACATTTGTGTTCCTCACGAGTGCCCCTAGGAATGAGATGATTTGATAAAATACCATGCCCTAGATTACCATCCGAGTGCCGGCGGGGTGGATGGAAATAGCCTCAGCTACCATCTTCTTTTGTCCGGTCGTGTTGATCGAGTGGTTAAGGGATCCTGTACATGAGCTGCATTGCTTCTGGCAGTATGGGTTTCAGTCACTTCTGGGGTGTGAGTTTTCAGTGATATATATGCCTGGAGACCGTTCAGGCTTGTTCACATTTGTGTTCCTCACGTGTGCCCCAATGAATGAGGTGATTTGATGAAATTCCATGTCCAAGATTACCAACCGAAACCGGCGGGTGGATGGAAATTGCATCGGCTACCAACCTCTTTTGTCCAGTCTTGTTGGTTGAGTGGAAAGGGATCCATACATCAGATGCATTGCTTCTATCAGTATGGGTTTGAGTCACTTCTGGGGGTGTGAGTTTTCAGTGGCATATATGCCAGGAGACCGATAAATCGTGTTCGCATTTGTGTTCCTCACACGTGCCCGTAAGAATAAGGTGATTTGATAAAATACCATACCCAAGGCTACCAACCGAGTGTCGGGGGAGGGATTGAAATAGCCTCGGCTACCATCTTCTTTTGTCCGGTCGTGTTGGTCCAGTGTTTAAGGGATCCTATATATCAGATGCAATGCTTCTGGAAGTATACGTTTGAGTCATTTCTGGGGGTGTTAGTTTCAGTGGCATATATGGCAGGAGACCGTTCAGGCTTGTTCACATTTGTGTTCCTCACGTGTGCCCCTAAGAATGAGGTGATTTGATAAAATACCATGCCCTAGATTACCAACCGAGTGCCGGTGAAGGGATGGAAATATCCTCAGCTACCATACTCTTTGGTCCGGTCGTGTTGGTCGAGTTGTTAAGGGATCCTGTATATCAGATGCATTGCTTCAGGCAGTATGTGTTTGAGCCACTTCTGGGGGTGTGAGTTTTCAGTGGCATATATGCCAGGAATCCGTTCAGGCTTGTTTGCATTTGTGTTTCTCACGTGTGCTCCAAACAATGAGGTGATTTCATAAAGTACAATGCCCAAGATTACCAACCGTGTGCCGGAGTGGGAATGGAAATAGCCTCGGCTACCATCCTCTTATGTCCGGACGTGTTGGTTGAGTGGTTAAGGGATCATGTACATCAGATGCATTGCTTTTTGCAGAATGGGTTTGAGTCACTTCTAGGGGTGTGTGAGTTTTCAGTGGCATATTTGCCAGGAGACCGTTCAGGTTTGTTCGCCTTTGTGTTCCTCATGTGGGCCCAAAAGAATGAGGTGATTTGATGAAACACTGTGCCCTAGAGTACCAACCGAGTGCCGGCGGGGCGATGAAAACAGCTTCAGCTACCATCCTCTTTTGTCCGGTCGTGTTGGTCGAGTGGTTCAGTGGCATATATGCCAGGAGACCATTACAGCTTGTTCGCTTTGTGTTCCTCATGAGTGCCCCAAAGAATGAGGTGATTTGATGAAAAATATACCTATGATTACCAACCGAGTGCCAGAGGGGGGATGGAAATACCATCGGCTACCATCCTCTTTTGCCCGGTCGTGTTGGTCGAGTGGTTAAGTGATCCTGTACATCAGATGCATTGCTTCTGGCAGTATGGGCTTGAGTCACTTCTGGGGTGTGAGTTTTCAGTGTCATATATGCCTGGTGAACGTTCAGGCTTGTTCGCATTATTGTTCTTCATGTGTGCCTCAAAGAATGAGGTGATTTGATGAAATACCATGCCTAAGATTAACACCGAGTGCCGGTGGGGGATGGAAATAGCCTTGGCTACAATCCTCTTTGTCGGGTCGTGTTGGTCGAGAGCTTAAAGGATCCTGTAATCAGATGCATTGCTTCTTGCAGTATGGATTGAGTCACTTCTGGGGTGTGAGTTTTCAGTGGCATATATGGCAGGAGACCGTTCAGGCTTGTTGCATTTGTGTTCCTCACGTGTGCCCCCAAAGAATGAAGTGGTTTGATAAATTCCATGTCCAAGATTACCAACCGAATGACGGCGGGTGGATGGAACAGCATCGGCTACCATCCACTTTGTCCGGTAGTGTTGATCGAGTGGTTAAGGGATCCTGTATATCAGATGCATTGCTTCAAGCAGTATGTGTTTGAGTCACTTCTGGGGGTGTGAGTTTTCAGTGGTATATGCCTTGAGTCCGTTCAGGCTTGTTTGCATTTGTGTTCCTCACGTGTGCTCCAAACAATGAGGTGATTTGATAAATACCATGCCAAAGAGTACCAACCGAGTGACGGTGGGGGATGGAAATAGCCTCGGCTACCATCCTCTTTTGTCCGGTCGTGTTGGTCGAGTGGTTAAAGGATCCTGTACATCAGATGCATTGCTCTGGCAGTATGGGTTTGAGTCACTTCTGGGGGTGGAGTTTTCAGTGGCATATGCCAGTGTGCCCCAAAGATGAGGTGATTTGATAAAATCCATGTTAAGATTACCAATGAGTGCCGGCGGTGCGATGGAAATAGCCTCGGCTACATCCTCTTTTGTCCGGTCGTGTTGGTCGAGTGGTTAAGGGATCCTGTACATCAGATGCATTG
>WNGS01000863.1:118972-122170 GCA_020271785.1 Procambarus virginalis | reverse complement strand
TCTCACTGGGTAACTAAAACACCCGGGCCAAGTTGGGGTCGTCAAATCTCACTGGGGTAACTAAAAACACCTGGGCAAGTTGGGGTCGTCAAATCTCACTGGGGTAACTAAAAACACCGTGCCAAGTGGGGTCGTCAAATCTCACTGGGGTTTCTCACAAATCTCACTAAACACCCGGCCAAGCCACGGCTACCATCCTCTTTTGTCCGGTCGTGTTGGTTGAATGGTTAAGGGATCCTGTACATCAATGCTGCTTCTCGCGTGTGCCTTTGAGTCCTTCTGGGGTGTGAGTTTTTCAGTGGCATATATGCCAGGAGACGTTCAGGCTTGTTCGCATTTGTGTTCCTCACATGTGCTCCAAATAATGAGGTGATTTGATAAAATTCCAGTCCAAGATTACCAACCGTAAGACCGCGGGTGGATAGAAATAGCATCGCTACCATCATCTTTTTGTCCGGTCGTGTATGTCGAGTGGCTAAGATCCTGTACTTTAATGCATTGCTTCTGGCAGTAGGGTTTGAACAACCCTCCGCACACAAGACAGCACATATATGACTTAATGCTTAATCTAATATGTTGAATGTGATTTAGTACATATGTATATATTCCCAGTTCCCTTTTTACCAAGCCAAACTCTCCCTCAGTACCAATTTACGTCTCACAGTACCCATCCATCAACGTAGATAGCAGAATAGTCGTGATTGTTCAATATAACGAAAATTGTAGTTTTCAGGACCCACATGGGTTGTAAAATTTACCTACTATTGTCCATGCTCTTAGAATATTACAGATCAGCTACATCCTATTGAAGGCTCGTACTTTTGTTTTGAGAATATTAGTTGTTCTTAGTAAATTATATAAGCACTATAAATTATTTCATAGAATACAGTGCTTCACCAATCATATATATACCATAGTCTGTGCTTTAAAAATATTTAAAGAATGTTTTGTAGGAACGCTAACAGAAAACGATGTTATGTTGGAATGTTTATGGGGCAAAAGATGGTATGGTGTCTACTATAGCAACTATAGGATGGGTATATTGTCCACTACCACCTGTTAGGTGGGTAAGGGGTCCAATACCACCAACAGGATGGGTATTGGGGGGTCACATCACCCGCAGGATGGGTATGGGGATCACATCCACCCATAGAATGGGTATGGGGTCCAATAACACCCACTGGATGTGTATGGCGTCCATTACCGCCCACAGGATGAGTATAGGGTCCAGTATCGCCCACAGGATTAGTATATAGGGTCCACTGCCGCCCACAGGGTCGGTAGGGGGTCCACTACCGCCCACTATCGCAGAGTGCACTCCTGGCATTGAACGCACATAGTAGTGACACCCATAAAATAGTCAGTGATATTCGAATGAATGTTTTAGCTGCTAAAGAAAACAGATTTGAAATTAAATTCCTATGGATACCATCACATGTTGGCATCTCGAGGCATGACACTGTTGATATGCTTGCAAAGACAGCCTGTAGAAAACCAGTGGTAGAAATTGATATGGGTGTTTCATTAGCAGTGACAAAGAGAATACTTAAACAAATATCTAATGAAGATCTCACCGACCTAACAAATTCACAAAGACCTGAAAGTTGTAGCATTAAATATTATGATAGATATCGTGAGGAGACATTCACATATGGGACTAATAGAACAAGAACCAGCAATGTGATGTTATAGTGGCCAGAATTCGCCTGGGATATAGACGTATCTGGCAGCTTTTTCAAAACTCAAATGTCGAGTACCTAAATAAACATTTGATTTGACATTTGATTTGAGTACACAATGTGTCAACTTTGTGAAAGAGAAAACATGCACTCTCTTGAACATTATATTGTAGAATGTCCCATATTGACTGACTTTCGCCCTCCTGGGCTGAGGTATGCTGAATTGTGTAATTACTATATGAGTACTGGAACACTTGATGATATATTGGACTTGTATCCAAGATTGACCATGTAATGTATCATTTATACAATGTATGTATGTGATGTAACTATATAACCTGAGCTTGTAAAAGCACCTTAATCACCTTCAGTGATTAAGTGCTTAATTGCACACTAGTTTCTCTGTCAGCTATCTCACCCTGTCAGAGTAAAAGAGACAAATGTATATGAATGCAAGTGTGTGTATATATGATATATATATGTATATGTACGTATATATGTGTGTGTGTGTATGTATATGTATGTGTATAAAGTACATATGGAAGCTGATCAGAATTGCATTTCACCTTTGTAAATGCACATTCATGACACTTCGAACACTTTATGTAGGGCATACGTAAATCTGTGTATCTATGTATTTAGGTATGTAGGTTAGCTTAGCATTTTAAAAGTAACAAATGTTCCGAACCATAATGGAAACAGACCCAACTATGGGATGGGTTAACCCAAGTATCGCGTTTCCAAAAGGGTCGCCCATGTTGGAAAAGACGAACGCCGAAAGAATATTGTTGAAAACATCTTGATGACTTATTAAACCAAAATTATTTATTAATCAGAAGAAAGACAAAAACGCGACCTATCTGTAAAACGTCTACCAGACAAATATTTTAAGTAAAACCGAAGATATTTGTAGTTGTATAAAAGGGGCAGTTTTCATCGCTCGTCGAGCTCGAAAACCGCAGCATTCATCTCAGAACCATGCCTATTTCACGCAGATTCCTTAATAAACGTAAGAGTTTTTATATGTCACAAGAAAGATAGAAATATAAGCTTCATTCTAAATACCTTACCATGGGTATATTTAAATTTAAAGCGAAGATAGATAGCTCCGACCCCGGACAGATCGATCGACCGAGCAACTCTCTCTCAGAACAATGTATATTTCACGTGAATTCGTTAATAAACATATATGTTTTATATGTCTCAAGAAAGGCAGACATATAAGCTTCACTTTAAACACTTTACCATAGACATATTTAAAGTTCTAATGAAGATACATGTATTTTAAAAATTACGGAGCTCCGACCCCGTACAGACTGAACGACAGAGCAACTCTCTCTCAGATCAATGTTTATTTCACGTAAATTCGTTAATAAACACAAATGTTATACATGTCTTAAGCAAGATAGAAATATGAGCTTCATTTTAAATACATTACAATAGACATATTTATAGCTCAAGTGAAGATACATATGTTTTTATAGTAGCGCTCAGTAGCTTGTCGGGCATGTAGTGCAGA
>WNGS01000863.1:108972-113972 GCA_020271785.1 Procambarus virginalis | reverse complement strand
TCCCTGTCTCTGTGTCCTCTCTTTTCTCATCACCTGGTACCCTTCAGGAAAGATTGCATCTGAGATCATGTCATTAATTTTAGTTTCCACAATTGCAACTATGTCAGGATCTGCCTCACTCACTCTTTCTTTTACCTCTTCTGCTTTATTAGATACCCCATCAGCATTGGTGTACCATACCTTGAGACTCTTCATGGAAACTCCTGTTCCAGGGTTCCCCCTGTCTCTGGGGGTCTGGGGGGATCTGGGGGGTGTCTGGGGGGTGACTGGGGGCAGGGGGGACCTGGGGGATCTGGGGGGTGTCTGGGGGATGACTGGGGGTGGGGAGGGTCCGGGGGGTGTAAGGGGGGGTCCGGGGGGTGTATGGGGGGTGAAAGAGATCGGGAGGGGTGCTTGGGGGCTACTGGGGGCTGGGCTTCTAGGGAGGTAGGTAGGAGGGTTTGGGGT
This sequence comes from Procambarus virginalis, assembly GCA_020271785.1. Lineage (NCBI taxonomy): Eukaryota > Metazoa > Arthropoda > Malacostraca > Decapoda > Cambaridae > Procambarus > Procambarus virginalis. The sequence continues at coordinate 113,525 of WNGS01000863.1, read as the reverse complement.
AGGGCCTGGGTAGGTAGGTCTGGGGTAGGAAGGGCATACTGGGTCTGAAGATTGGGGAGGGTCTGATAGGCATAGAGGGGTAGGGAGATAGCGTAAGGTTGGGAGTCAGATAGAGGTTGAGAGGTCGGGAGGGGGAAGGATAGAGGGGGTGGGAGGAACCTCCCACCCCCCTCGCATGTATGTATGTATGTATGTATGTATGTATGTATGTATGTATGTATGTATGTATGTATGTATGTATGTATGTATGTATGTATGTATGTATGTATGCATGTATGTATGCATGCATGTATGCATGCATGTATGTATGTATATATGTAAGTATGTAAGTATGTATGCATGTATGTATGTATGTATGTATGTATGTATGTATGTATGTATGCATGTATGTATGTATGTATGTATGTATGTATGTATGTATGTATGTATGTATGTATGTATGTATGTATGTATGTATGTATGTATGTATGTAAGTATGTATGCATGTATGTATGTATTCACTTAGTATTCACTTAGTTGTATTTTACGGGGGTTGAGCTTTGCTCTTTCGGCCCGCCTCTCAACTGTCCATCAACTGTTTACTAACTACACTAACTACTTTTTTTTTTTTTTTTCACCACACACACACACCCCAGGAAGCAGCCCGTGACAGCTGACTAACTCCCAGGTACCTATTTACTGCTAGGTAACAGGGGCATTCAGGGTGAAAGAAATTTTGCCCAATTGTTTCTGCCGGGTGCGGGAATCGAACCCGCGCCACAGAATTACGAATCCTGCTCGCTATCCACCAGCGAGCAGGATTCGTAATTCGTATGTATGTATGTATGTATGTATGTATGTATGTATGTATGTATGTATGTATGTATGTATGTATGTATGTATGTATGTATGTATGCATGTATGCATGTATGTATGTATGTATGTATGTATGTATGTATGTATGTATGTATGTATGTACGTATGTATGTATGTATGTATGTATGTATGTATGTATGTATGTATGTATGTATGTATGTATGTATGTATGTATGTATGTATGTATGTATGTAGGTATGTATGTATGCATGTATGTATGTATGTATGTATGTATGTATGTATGTATGTATGTATGTATGTATGTATGTATGTATGTATGTATGTATGCATGTATGTATGTATGTATGTATGTATGTATGTATGTATGTATGCATGTATGTATGTATGTATGTATGTATGTATGTATGTATGTATGTATGTATGTATGTATGTATGTATGCATGTATGTATGTATGTATGTATGTTTGTATGTATGTATGTATGTATGTATGTATGTATGTATGTATGTATGTATGTATGTATGTATGTATGTATGTATGTATGTATGTATGTATGTGTGTATGTATATATGCATGTATGTATGCATGTATGCATGTATGTATGTATGTATGTATGTATGCATGTATGTATGTATGTATGCATGTATGTATGTATGTATGTATGTATGTATGTATGTATGTATGTATGTATGTATGTATGTATGTATGTATGTATGTATGTATGTATGTATGTGTGTATGTATATATGCATGTATGTATGCATGTATGCATGTATGTATGTATGTATGTATGTATGCATGTATGTATGCATGTATGTATGTATGTATGTATGTATGTATGTATGTATGTATGTATGTATGTATGTATGTATGTATGTATGTATGTATGTATGTATACAAGTATGTATATAAGTATGTAAGAATGTATGCATGTATGTATGTATGTATGTATGTATGCATGCATGTATGCATGCATGTATGTATGTATGTAAGTATGTATGTATGTATGTATGTATGTATGTATGTATGTATGTATGTATGTATGTATGTATGTATGTATGTATGTATGTATGTATGTATGTATGCATGTATGCATGTATGTATGTATGTATGTATGTATGTATGTATGTATGTATGTATGTATGTATGTATGTATGTATGTATGTATGTATGTATGTATGTATGCATGTATGTATGTATGTATGCATGTATATATGTATGTATGCATGTATGCATGTATGTATGCATGTATGCATGCGTGTATGCATGTATGCATGTATNTTTGGTCCTGCTACGTGGGCTAAATACTTTGATCTCCACCATCCGGATTCTACTCCTCCTGACGATTTCTCCCCATAAACACCTTGTTGATTCAGTAGATGCCTTTGTTACTTTTAACTTCACCAGTTACGGTACGCGTGTCGTCGCTGCTCCTTCTCAGGATGCAGCTACTCGCTTAGCCGCTTTGTCCTGCATTGGTGAGACCCCTGTCCGGGTCACCAAGAACGTTGGTTAAATGCCAGTGTTGGCACAGTTCTCCTCCCACACCATGCTGCAACTGGTGTTCGGGACCTCAAAGATTGCCAGGAGGATATTAAACATATCCTCGAAGCCCAAGGCCATTCTGTCCTCCAGGTGGACACGTTTACTCGACCCCCTCGTGGTCATCGCCGTCAGCCCCTTCAAGTTGTAAAAATCACCTTTGATAGTAGGGCCCTTCCGCCCTCTGCTATTCTTGCTGGTGCCAGATGCTCGGTTCAGGAGTACATTCCCTCTCCTAGACTTTGCAATAAGTGTTGGAAGTTCGGGCACGGTGTCCTCAAATGCACCAGTACTGTGTACCTGTGCCCCTTGTGTGGGGACGATAGTCATTCTAAGTCCGAGTGCATGTCTCCCCAATTTCGCTGCCTCAATTGCGGTGAAACCCACCCTACCTTCTCCCGCTCGTGTATGCACTACAAACTCGAGGAAACTGTCCTCAACTTGAAGCACTGTGATCGTCTGTCTTTTCTTGAAGCGAGACGCCAAGTTCGTCGTCTCACCCCTTTCGCGGGCGTCTCCTACGCTCGCGTGTTGCGTTCTACCTCTCCTCGTCCTTCCCGTCTTCCTCAGTCTCACAACCGTTTCCAGGCCTTAAACCCGACCACACCCACCACCACCTCCCCTATTCCTTTGCCTCCTGTCCCAGATGGTCTCCCTCCCGTTCTCCATCTGGGATTTCCCCCCTTCCTACCCAGTCCACCATATCTCCTTTGTCTTCTTCCTCATCTCCCCCTACTCTTTCTTCCCGACCCTCCCCCCAGTCTCTTGACCCGCCACGCCACCTTTCAGTCCAGGCTGATATCCATCATCCTCCCAGCAACCTTCGTGTTGCTCGCTCTCGTTCCTCTTCTCCTGCTAAGACCATTGTGTCTGTCACCCGGTACGTTGTTACTGGAACGCCTGTCTCTTCGAGTCAGAAACGTAAGCCTGGCTCCTCTCCTTCTTCCTCTCCGGCGGGTAAGAAGGTTTCACTTTCTTCCTCACCCCCTCCCTCTGACTCTGTCACTACATCCCCTCCTGTTTCAGTAGTCAAACCCCCTGTCTCTGATAAGGAGGTTTCTTCCGCCCCCGATTCCTCTCTGTTGCTGCCCTTCCTGAGGTGCACTCCCTGCTTAATATGCCCCCCCCCCCCTCCTCCGACTGTCCTTGCCTACGCTTCTCAGTTGTCTCCTCTTCCTCCGGACCCCGTCAGTCCGCCTCTGGTCTGTTCTCTCGCTCCCTTCCCTCTCTCCTTACTAAGTTTACCCATGCCCCCTAACCCTGATTTTGCCGACCCTGCTCCTGATCCAGACCCTGATCCTGACCCTGCTCCTGACCCTGATCCTGAAATTCTTTAATACACTGTGTTCCTCTTCACCTTTATTTCTTTCTTGTTCTCTGTTACTGTCCCTTCTCTTTGATAATGTCTATTCTTCAGTGAAATATTCGTGGATTTTATGCCAACTTCCATGAACTCCAACTTCTCATTACACAGTTTTCACCACTTTGTGTTTGTCTCCAGGAACCCATGCGTGGTGTTCGTCCTGGTCACTTTCGTTGTTATTCCTTTCTTTCTCCCCCCCCCCGGCTCTTGCTGGTGCCCATAACTCTACTGCTCTCTTAATTCGTTCTGATATTCCCTTCGTCCCCCTACTTCTTCCGTTCCCTCTCCATTGTTCGTCTGCCCGTGTTTTTGTGGGTAAATGGTATACAGTCTGTTCCATTTATCTCCCACCAAATGTCCCTCTTTCCCTTTCTGATCTTAAGCACCTCCTGGACTCCTTGCCAGAGCCGGTGCTCCTTTTGGGTGATTTCAACTGTCGACTTTCCCTCTGGGGTGATGTTCTGACAAACACCTGAGGCCGTCTTCTCGAACCGTTCGTCCTCCCCTTCATCACTATCTCTTCTGAATTCTGGTGAGCCCACTCATGTGGACTCTCGAACTCGCACCCTTTCCTGTCTGGATCTTTCTCTTTGCTCGTCGTCTCTCTACTTAGATTTTGCGTGGCAGGTTCTTGATGACCTCCACAACAGTGATCATTTCCCCATCCTCGTTTCCTTTTTCTCTTTCCACCCTCCCCTTTCCTTCCCTCGGTGGTAGTTTGCCAAGGCTGACTGGTGCCTATTCACCCTCCGTGCTACTCTCTCTGACCTCTTCTCTCTGCCTCTTCCTCGCGCCCTCCTCCTTTTCTATGACACTGTCTTCAACGCTGCCCTC
>WNGS01000862.1:19609-33175 GCA_020271785.1 Procambarus virginalis | reverse complement strand
GAACTCGGAATCTCAGGACTACGGATCCCGAGCGCTGTCCACTCAGCCATCAGGCCCCATGGAGGATGTAGAGGAACTTTGGGTACAAGAGGAACTTTGGGTACAAGAGGAACTTTGGGTACGAGAGGAACTTTAGGAACGAGAGGAACTTTGGGTACGAGAGGAACTTTGGGTACGAGAGGAACTTTGGGTACGAGAGGAACTTTAGGTACGAGAGGAACTTTAGGTACGAGAGGAACTTTGGGTACGAGAGGAACTTTGGGTACGAGAGGAACTTTGGGTACGAGAGGAACTTTAGGTACGAGAGGAACTTTAGGAACGAGAGGAACTTTAGGTACGAGAGGAACTTTGGGTACGAGAGGAACTTTGGGTACGAGAGGAACTTTAGGTACGAGAGGAACTTTAGGTACGAGAGGAACTTTAGGTACGAGAGGAACTTTGGGTACGAGAGGAACTTTGGGTACAAGAGGAACTTTAGGTACGAGAGGAACTTTAGGAACGAGAGGAACTTTAGGTACGAGAGGAACTTTGGGTACGAGAGGAACTTTGGGTACGAGAGGAACTTTAGGTACGAGAGGAACTTTAGGTACGAGAGGAACTTTAGGTACGAGAGGAACTTTGGGTACGAGAGGAACTTTAGGTACGAGAGGAACTTTAGGTACGAGAGGAACTTTGGGTACGAGAGGAACTTTGGGTACGAGAGGAACTTTGGGTACGAGAGGAACTTTAGGTACGAGAGGAACTTTAGGTACGAGAGGAACTTTAGGTACGAGAGGAACTTTGGGTACGAGAGGAACTTTAGGAACGAGAGGAACTTTGGGTACGAGAGGAACTTTAGGTACGAGAGGAACTTTAGGTACGAGAGGAACTTTAGGAACGAGAGGAACTTTAGGTACGAGAGGAACTTTGGGTACGAGAGGAACTTTAGGAACGAGAGGAACTTTAGGTACGAGAGGAACTTTAGGTACGAGAGAAACTTTAGGTACGAGAGGAACTTTAGGTACGAGAGGAACTTTAGGTACGAGAGGAACTTTAGGAACGAGAGGAACTTTAGGAACGAGAGGAACTTTAGGTACGAGAGGAACTTTAGGTACGAGAGGAACTTTAGGAACGAGAGGAACTTTAGGAACGAGAGGAACTTTAGGTACGAGAGGAACTTTAGGTACGAGAGGAACTTTAGGTACGAGAGGAACTTTAGGTACGAGAGGAACTTTAGGTACGAGAGGAACTTTGGGTACGAGAGGAACTTTAGGTACGAGAGGAACTTTGGGTACAAGAGGAACTTTAGGTACGAGAGGAACTTTAGGTACAAGAGGAACTTTAGGTACAAGAGGAACTTTGGGTACGAGAGGAACTTTGGGTACGAGAGGAACTTTGGGTACGAGAGGAACTTTGGGTACGAGAGGAACTTTGGGTACGAGAGGAACTTTAGGTACGAGAGGAGGGATTTGGGAGGCCTTTGAGGGAAATCTTTTGGCGGGTCGTGTTCCAGGGTAAAACTAGTAGGGTAAGGCTTACCATGAACTATGGGAAGGGAAAGCTCTCAGCCAGCTAACAGGAGTCAGCAGTCGTCTGCTCCTGTACCCTCCTGTGTAAAACTAGTAGGGTAAGGCTTACCATGAACTATGGGAAGGGAACGCTCTCAGCCAGCTAACAGGAGTCAGCAGTCGTCTGCTCCTGTACCCTCCTGTGATCAAGAAAAACAATAACCTAACCTATTTTCGGTGTAAATAAATAATCCCAGTCTTAATATTACTTAAAAGTAATCTTCAGTCTAATTTATTATTTACATACATTACACTAGGCCTAAGAATGGTTTGGTTAGGTTTATGACGTGTCTCAGGCACTCTGAACTATTAATAGTGCCAAACGTCACCATTTGAACCATAGTTGCTATCTGTGCTATCATTTGTGGATAACAGGTGATTAAAAAAAATTCTTGCAAATGTATCTGTTATCATTTGATTAATTCTACTAGAATTACCTAATTAAAATTATCTGTTAGATTAAGGACCTGCCGGAAACGCTGCGCGTACTAGTGGCTTTACAAGAGTGTAAACACTATGTAGTCTCACAAACCCAATGTACCTTTTTGTATATAAATAAATAAATAAATAAATTAATTCATTCATTAATAACCACAAACGTTTAAAATCATAAAAACGAGAGATCTTAAATTGGCCAGAGTGGAGGTGGTCCTTGGAGGTCGGTTGGACCACGGAGCCGCAGCTGGCGGAGAGAGGACAACACGAAGGCCGTTTTCTATACTGTTGACTGTTGTGGACGGCTGGTGCACACACTCCAAAAAAGTGGCGACGTTCCACACTGTTCTCAAGGGGAGGGGGTGGGGGGGGTGTGGGGGGTTGAACAGAAGTATATTGCATCTTGCAACACCCGTCCTCCTCCTCATCAACCTTGCAACCACCTCCCCCCCCACCATGCACCACTGCGCCTCCCCAAACCTCAATTCCATTGGAACCTTACCCCTCCCCTCCCCTACCCCCCATACCTTCCCTACTTTCTCCACCCCACTTACCCAGCACCCCTTCCTGTCTATTCCCCATTACCTACCCATGCCTTACCCAGGCCTCCAACTAGAGCAATATCAAAGGAAATATTCGTGGAGGCGCTCCAGTTATGTCCGGAGATAAATATATACAAGTGCTCCTTAGGTACAAGAGGTTAGGGGGTCGGGGCCCAGGAGCTGGACCCAACTTGGCATAGACACCGACAGGTAGCGGACTCACACATACACACACACACACACACACACACACATACACACACACACACACACACACACACACACACACACACATACACACACACACACACACACACACACACACACACACACACACACACACACACACACACACACATTTGGCGAGAAGGGATTTCGTAACACATCATCAACATGGGTTCAATTTTGCCTTACAGGCTTAATAGAATTCTACGACCAGGTGACAAAGATTAAGCAAGAAAGAGAAGGATGGGCGGACTTTCTTGGACTGTCGGAAAGCCTTTGACACCGTACCCCATAAAAGGTTGATGCATAAGCTGGAGAAACAGGCAGGAGTAACAGGTAGGGCGCTCCAGTGGATAAGGGAGTACCTAAGCAATAGGAAGCAGAGAGTTACAGTGAGGGGTGAGACCTCAGACTGGCGTTAAGTCACCAGTGGAGTCCCACAGGGCTCTGTACTTGGACCTATCCTGTTTCTGATATACGTAAATGATCTCCCAGAGGGTATAGACTCATTCCTCTCAATGTTTGCTGACGACGCCAAAATTATGAGAAGGATTAAGACAGAGGAGGACAGCTTGAGACTTCAAGAAGACCTGGACAAGCTGCAGGAATGGTCGAACAAATGGCTGTTAGAGTTTAACCCAAGCAAATGTAATGTAATGAAGATAGGTGTAGGATGCAGAGTATACTGCGTAGTGTACTCTACACAGTGTACTCTACACAGTGTACTCTACACAGTGTACTCTGACACAGTGTACTCTACACAGTGTACTCTACATAGTGTACTCTGACATAGTGTACTCTGACACAGTGTACTCTGACATAGTGTACTCTGACATAGTGTACACTGACACAGTGTACTCTGACACAGTGTACTCTGACACAGTGTACTCTGACACAGTGTACTCTGACACAGTGTACTCTGACACAGTGTACTCTGACACAGTGTACTCTACACAGTGTACTCTGACACAGTGTACTCTACACAGTGTACTCTACACAGTGTACTCTGACACAGTGTACTCTGACACAGTGTACTCTGACACAGTGTACTCTACACAGTGTACTCTACACAGTGTACTCTACATAGTGTACTCTACACAGTGTACTCTACACAGTGTTCTCTACACAGTGTACTCTACACAGTGTACTCTGACACAGTGTACTCTACACAGTGTACTCTACACAGTGTACTCTACACAGCGTACTCTGACACAGTGTACTCTACACAGTGTACTCTACACAGTGTACTCTGACACAGTGTACTCTACATAGTGTACTCTACACAGTGTACTCTGACACAGTGTACTCTACACAGTGTACTCTACACAGTGTACTCTACACAGTGTACTCTACACAGTGTACTCTACACAGTGTACTCTGACACAGTGTACTCTACACAGCGTACTCTACACAGTGTACTCTGACACAGTGTACTCTGACACAGTGTACTCTGACACAGTGTACTATATAAAGCTTGAGGGAGATAGTAACTATTTTAAACACTTTGGACACCAAAACAATCAGAAAATAACACTAATCAGAGATGTACAGTGCTACAGTGGGAAGCTGAATTGGGCGCTTCCTGTCTGTCCCACTTAGCTAAACTACCCACTAACCACTTAGCTAAACTACCACTAACCACTTAGGTAAACTACCACCAACCACTTAGCTAAACTACCACCAACCACTTAGCTAAACTACCACCAACCACTTAGCTAAACTACCCACCAACCACTTAGCTAAACTACCCACCAACCACTTAGCTAAACTACCCACTAACCACTTAGCTAAACTACCACCAACCACTTAGCTAAACTACCACCAACCACTTAGCTAAACTACCCACCAACCACTTAGCTAAACTACCCACCAACCACTTAGCTAAACTACCCACTAACCACTTAGCTAAACTACCACCAACCACTTAGCTAAACTACCACCAACCACTTAGCTAAACTACCCACCAACCACTTAGCTAAACTACCACCAACCACTTAGCTAAACTACCACCAACCACTTAGCTAAACTACCGCCAACCACTTACCTAAACTACCGCCAACCACTTAGCTAAACTACCCACCAACCACTTAGCTAAACTACCGCCAACCACTTAGCTAAACTACCCATCAACCACTTACCTAAACTACCGCCAACCACTTAGCTAAACTACCACCAACCACTTAGCTAGACTACCACCAACCACTTAGCTAAACTACCGCCAACCACTTAGCTAAACTACCCACCAACCACTTAGCTAAACTACCCACCAACCACTTAGCTAAACTACCACCAACCACTTAGCTAAACTACCCGCCAACCACTTAGCTAAACTACCAGCCAACCACTTAGCTAAACTACCCACCAACCACTTAGCTAAACTACCACCAACCACTTAGCTAAACTACCATCAACCACTTAGCTAAACTACCGCCAACCACTTAGCTAAACTACCCACCAACCACTTAGCTAAACTACCATCAACCACTTAGCTAAACTACCACCAACCACTTAGCTAAACTACCACCAACCACTTAGCTAAACTACCGCCAACCACTTAGCTAAACTACCCACCAACCACTTAGCTAAACTACCATCAACCACTTAGCTAAACTACCACCAACCACTTAGCTAAACTACCACCAACCACTTAGCTAGACTACCATCAACCACTTAGCTAAACTACCACCAACCACTTAGCTAAACTACCCACCAACCACTTAGCTTAACTACCGCCAACCACTTAGCTAAACTACCCACCAACCACTTAGCTTAACTACCGCCAACCACTTAGCTTAACTACCACCAACCACTTAGCTAGACTACCACCAACCACTTAGCTAAACTACCACCAACCACTTAGCTTAACTACCACCAACCACTTAGCTAAACTACCCACCAACCACTTAGCTAAACTACCCAGCAACCACTTAGCTTAACTACCACCAACCACTTAGCTAGACTACCGCCAATCACTTAGCTAAACTACCACCAACCACTTAGCTAAACTACCCAGCAACCACTTAGCTTAACTACCACCAACCACTTAGCTAAACTACCCATCAACCACTTAGCTTAACTACCCCCAACCACTTAGCTAAACTACCCATCAACCACNACATTATCTAACACAGTGCACAGTTACAGCCACAACAGACCTCTGGAACATTATCTAACACAGTGCACAGTTACAGCCACAACAGACCACTGGAACATTATCTAACACAGTGCACAGTTACAGCCACAACAGACCACTGGAACATTATCTAACACAGTGCACAGTTACAGCCACAACAGACCACTGGAACATTACCTAACACAGTGCACAGTTACAAACCTATTAAGATTTCAACTTAGATTCAACAGAGCAGAAGTTGTTAAACACATGGGACAAAATCTTACTGAAGCGACCATACGAGTCATAAATACTCATACTCCACCCAGTGGGCCAGCCAGAGGCTTAGGGCCCGCACAGTGGGCCAGCCAGAGACTTAGGGCCCGCACAGTGGGCCAGCCAGAGGCTTAGGGCCCGCACAGTGGGCCAGCCAGAGGCTTAGGGCCCGCACAGTGGGCCAGCCAGAGGCTTAGGGCCCACACAGTGGGCCAGCCAGAGACTTAGGGCCCGCCCAGTGGGCCAGCCAGAGGCTTAGGGCCCGCACAGTGGGCCAGCCAAAGGCTTAGGGCCCGCCCAGTGGGCCAGCCAGAGGCTTAGGGCCCGCACAGTGGGCCAGCCAGAGGCTTAGGGCCCGCACAGTGGGCCAGCCAAAGGCTTAGGGCCCGCCCAGTGGACCAGCCAGAGGCTTAGGGCCCGCACAGTGGGCCAGCCAGAGGCTTAGGGCCCGCACAGTGGGCCAGCCAGAGGCTTAGGGCCCGCACAGTGGTCCAGCCAGAGGCTTAGGGCCCGCACAGTGGGCCAGCCAAAGGCTTAGGGCCCGCCCAGTGGACCAGCCAGAGGCTTAGGGCCCGCACAGTGGGCCAGCCAGAGGCTTAGGGCCCGCACAGTGGGCCAGCCAGAGGCTTAGGGCCCGCACAGTGGACCAGCCAGAGGCTTAGGGCCCGCACAGTGGGCCAGCCAGAGGCTTAGGGCCCGCACAGTGGGCCAGCCAAAGGCTTAGGGCCCGCCCAGTGGACCAGCCAGAGGCTTAGGGCCCGCCCAGTGGGCCAGCCAGAGGCTTAGGGCCCGCACAGTGGACCAGCCAGAGGCTTAGGGCCCGCACAGTGGGCCAGCCAGAGACTTAGGGCCCGCACAGTGGGCCAGCCAGAGGCTTAGGGCCCGCACAGTGGGCCAGCCAGAGGCTTAGGGCCCGCCCAGTGGGCCAGCCAGAGGCTTAGGGCCCGCACAGTGGGCCAGCCAGAGGCTTAGGGCCCGCACAGTGGGCCAGCCAGAGACTTAGGGCCCGCACAGTGGTCCAGCCAGAGGCTTAGGGCCCGCCCAGTGGGCCAGCCAGAGGCTTAGGGCCCGCCCAGTGGGCCAGCCAGAGGCTTAGGGCCCGCACAGTGGGCCAGCCAGAGACTTAGGGCCCGCACAGTGGGCCAGCCAGAGGCTTAGGGCCCGCACAGTGGGCCAGCCAGAGGCTTAGGGCCCGCCCAGTGGGCCAGCCAGAGGCTTAGGGCCCGCACAGTGGGCCAGCCAGAGGCTTAGGGCCCGCACAGTGGGCCAGCCAGAGGCTTAGGGCCCGCCCAGTGGGCCAGCCAGAGGCTTAGGGCCCGCCCAGTGGGCCAGCCAGAGGCTTAGGGCCCGCACAGTGGGCCAGCCAGAGGCTTAGGGCCCGTCCAGTGGGCCAGCCAGAGGCTTAGGGCCCGCACAGTGGGCCAGCCAGAGGCTTAGGGCCCGCCCAGTGGTCCAGCCAGAGGCTTAGGGCCCGCACAGTGGGCCAGCCAGAGGCTTAGGGCCCGCACAGTGGGCCAGCCAGAGGCTTAGGGCCCGCACAGTGGGCCAGCCAGAGGCTTAGGGCCCGCACAGTGGGCCAGCCAGAGACTTAGGGCCCGCACAGTGGGCCAGCCAGAGGCTTAGGGCCCGCACAGTGGGCCAGCCAGAGGCTTAGGGCTCGCACAGTGGGCCAGCCAGAGGCTTAGGGCCCGCACAGTGGGCCAGCCAGAGGCTTAGGGCCCGCACAGTGGGCCAGCCAGAGGCTTAGGGCCCGCACAGTGGGCCAGCCAGAGGCTTAGGGCCCGCACAGTGGGCCAGCCAGAGGCTTAGGGCCCGCACAGTGGGCCAGCCAGAGGCTTAGGGCCCGCACAGTGGGCCAGCCAGAGGCTTAGGGCCCGCACAGTGGGCCAGCCAGAGGCTTAGGGCCCGCACAGTGGGCCAGCCAGAGGCTTAGGGCCCGCACAGTGGGCCAGCCAGAGGCTTAGGGCCCGCACAGTGGACCAGCCAGAGGCTTAGTGCCCGCACAGTGGACCAGCCAGAGGCTTAGGGCCCGCCCAGTGGGCCAGCCAGAGGCTTAGGGCCCGCACAGTGGTCCAGCCAGAGGCTTAGGGCCCGCACAGTGGACCAGCCAGAGGCTTAGGGCCCGCCCAGTGGGCCAGCCAGAGGCTTAGGGCCCGCACAGTGGTCCAGACAGAGGCTTAGGGCCCGCACAGTGGGCCAGCCAGAGGCTTAGGGCCCGCACAGTGGTCCAGCCAGAGGCTTAGGGCCCGCACAGTGGGCCAGCCAGAGGCTTAGGGCCCGCACAGTGGTCCCGCCAGAGACTTAGGGCCCGCACAGTGGGCCAGCCAGAGGCTTAGGGCCCGCACAGTGGGCCAGCCAGAGACTTAGGGCCCGCACAGTGGGCCAGCCAGAGGCTTAGGGCCCGCACAGTGGGCCAGCCAGAGGCTTAGGGCCCGCACAGTGGGCCAGCCAGAGGCTTAGGGCCCGCACAGTGGGCCAGCCAGAGGCTTAGGGCCCGCACAGTGGGCCAGCCAGAGGCTTAGGGCCCGCACAGTGGGCCAGCCAGAGGCTTAGGGCCCGCACAGTGGGCCAGCCAGAGGCTTAGGGCCCGCACAGTGGGCCAGCCAGAGGCTTAGGGCCCGCACAGTGGGCCAGCCAGAGGCTTAGGGCTCGCACAGTGGGCCAGCCAGAGGCTTAGGGCCCGCACAGTGGGCCAGCCAGAGGCTTAGGGCCCGCACAGTGGGCCAGCCAGAGGCTTAGGGCCCGCACAGTGGACCAGCCAGAGGCTTAGTGCCCGCATAGTGGACCAGCCAGAGGCTTAGGGCCCGCCCAGTGGGCCAGCCAGAGGCTTAGGGCCCGCACAGTGGTCCAGACAGAGGCTTAGGGCCCGCACAGTGGACCAGCCAGAGGCTTAGGGCCCGCCCAGTGGGCCAGCCAGAGGCTTAGGGCCCGCACAGTGGTCCAGACAGAGGCTTAGGGCCCGCACAGTGGGCCAGCCAGTGGCTTAGGGCCCGCACAGTGGTCCAGACAGAGGCTTAGGGCCCGCACAGTGGGCCAGCCAGAGGCTTAGGGCCCGCACAGTGGTCCCGCCAGAGACTTAGGGCCCGCACAGTGGGCCAGCCAGAGGCTTAGGGCCCGCACAGTGGTCCAGCCAGAGGCTTAGGGCCCGCACAGTGGGCCAGCCAGAGGCTTAGGGCCCGCCCAGTGGACCAGCCAGAGACTTAGGGCCCGCACAGTGGTCCAGCCAGAGGCTTAGGGCCCGCACAGTGGGCCAGCCAGAGGCTTAGGGCCCGCACAGTGGGCCAGCCAGAGGCTTAGGGCCCGCACAGTGGGCCAGCCAGAGACTTAGGGCCCGCACAGTGGTCCAGCCAGAGGCTTAGGGCCCGCACAGTGGGCCAGCCAGAGGCTTAGGGCCCGCACAGTGGGCCAGCCAGAGGCTTAGGGCCCGCACAGTGGGCCAGCCAGAGGCTTAGGGCCCGCGCAGGAATTTTCCTTCAATACAAAAAACCATAAATACTTTACATGACTGCTCGTGTTGCGTAAGGTTCCTGGAACACGCGGTCAAGGGTCCCGGAGTACGCCTGGTTGATGGGGTTCTGGGAGTTCTTCTACTAACCAAGCCCGGCCCGAGGCCAGACTTGACTTGTGAGAGTTTGGTCCACTAGGCTGTTGCTTGGAGCGGCCCGCAGGTCCACATACCCACCACAGCCCGGCTGGTCCGGAACTCCTTGAAGGAAACAATCTAGTTTCCTCTTGAAGATGTCCACGGTTGTTCCGGCAATATTTCTTATGCTCGCTGGAAGGATGTTGAACAACCGCGGACCTCTGATTTTTATACAGTGTTCTCTGATTGTGCCTATGGCACCTCTGCTCTTCACTGGACCTCTGATGTTTATACAGTGTTCTCTGATTGTGCCTATGGCACCTCTGCTCTTCACTGGACCTCTGATGTTCATACAGTGTTCTCTGATTGTGCCTATGGCACCTCTGCTCTTCACTGGACCTCTGATGTTTATACAGTGTTCTCTGATTGTGCCTATGGCACCTCTGCTCTTCACTGGACCTCTGATGTTCATACAGTGTTCTCTGATTGTGCCTATGGCACCTCTGCTCTTCACTGGACCTCTGATGTTCATACAGTGTTCTCTGATTGTGCCTATGGCACCTCTGCTCTTCACTGGTTCTATTCTGCATTTTCTTCCATATCGTTCACTCCAGTACGTTGTTATTTTACTGTGTAGATTTGGGACCTGTCCCTCCAGTATTTTCCACGTGTATATTATTTGGTATCTCTCTCGTCTCCTTTCTAGTGAGTACATTTGGAGAGCTTTGAGACGATCCCAATAATTTAGGTGTTTTATCTCGTCTATGCGTGCCGTATATGTTCTCTGTATTCCCTCTATTTCAGCAATCTCTCCTGCTCTGAAGGGGGACGGTCAAGGGTCCTGGAGCACACAGTCAAGGCTCCTTTACACAACCACTTACGAAACCTGTTGATCCTTCCACAGTCATGGCAGCTGTTTACATATAATAAACAGTTTACGAGGCTTGTTAACGTTACAACCCGAGGTTGTTAATGTTGTAAACAGCCTCGTGGTGCTACAGAGCTCGTAAATTGTTTAATATATGTAAACAAGGCGGCCGTAACTGAGGAAAGATGCACAGGTTTCGTTAATGGTTGATTAATCCTGGTCCAGTGGCCTGACATCTATAGGCTAACACCACACGGGCCCGGGTTCAATTCCCCAGCTGGAGAGAAACGCTTGAGCACGTTTCCTTTCACCTAATACACCTATTCACCTAGCAATGAATAGATACCTTAGAAAAAGACAGCTGTTGTGGGTGGTATCCTGGGGGGGGGGGGGTGGACCTTAGGGGGACGAGGGTGGCCCCAACGCAGGCTTCCTGACCCCAGGGACGGGTTATATGGATGATAACGCCCCCCCAACAATGGGTGATCTTGTTGACTGTGAGTGTTGGCTCCGTGCAGCCTCAGGGCTTGATGGACCGTGGGCGGGGACAGGAAGCCTATACCTGGTCATGCCGACCCCCCCCCTCCCAGCTCCTACCCTGCCCGGGATGCCACCCACAACAGTTATCTAACTCCCGACTACCTATTTGCCGCTAGGTGAACAGAGGCATCAGGTGTAGGTCCCACAGGTCAACAATTGAATTTTCCCTCTATGATCTTTCTGCGGTTCGGGTGCCCACATGCCCAACCACTTGGACTGGACGGTAGAGCGACGGTCTCGCTTCTTGCAGGTCTGTGTTCGATCCCCGACCGTCCACAAGGGTTGGGGCACCATTCCCTCCCACCGTCCCATCCGTTATCCTGACCCCTTCCCAGTGCTGTATAGTCCTAATGACTTGGCGCTTTCCCCTGATAATTGCCTTGTCAGTGTACGTGATCAGCGAGGCTGTGAGTGCCGGAGTCTGCACCACAAGGCCGTGACGTCACTTGTGGTGGTGCCTGTGACGTCACTTGGGAGGAGCCTGTGACGTCAGTAGTGGAGGAGACTGACGTCACTTGTGGAGGAGCCTGTGACGTCAGTAGTGGAGGAGACTGACGTCACTTGTGGAGGAGCCTATGACGTCAGTAGTGGAGGAGACTGACGTCACTTGTGGAGGAGCCTATGACGTCAGTAGTGGAGGAGACTGACGTCACTTGTGGAGGAGCCTATGACGTCAGTAGTGGAGGAGACTGACGTCAGAGGCCAACGGTAGGCGACAAGGTTTATTTCCTAAGAGAGTAACTGTATGAGGCCTTCAGTTCTGCCCCTGATGTGTGGTTCTTGCTCCTTACACACACACACACACACACCACACACACACACACACACACACACACACACACACACCACACACACACACACACGCATACACACACACACACACACACACACACACACATATACACACACACACCACACACACCACACACACACACACACACACACACACACAACACACACACACACACCACACACACACACACACACACACACACACACACACACACAGGATAGGTCATTGTATATGTTAACGATATGTTTACGGGTGTAGAGTCCTACATGTCGATGTTTGCGGATGACGCAAAGTTGATGAGAAGAGTTGTGACGATGAGGATTGCAGGATCCTCCAAGAAGACCTGAACAGGTTGCAGAGATGGTCAGAGAAATGGCTATTGGAATTCAACACGAGCAAATGTAAAGTTATGGAAATGGGACTAGGAGATAGGAGACCAAAGGGTCAGTACACAATGAAGGGGAACAGTCTACCTGTGACGACGCGCGAGAGAGACCTGGGTGTGGACGTAACACCTAATCTATCTCCTGAGGCACAATAAAATAGGATAACGACAGCAGCGTACTCGACACTGGCAAAAGTTAGAACATCATTCAGAAACCAAGCAAGGAGGCATTTAGGGCGCTTTACACTGCCTACGTGAGGCCAGTCTTAGAGTATGCCGCCTCATCATGGAGTCCCCATCTGAAGAAGCATATAATGAAACTGGAAAAGGTTCAGAGGTTTGCAACGAGACTCGTCCCTGAGCTACGAGGGATGGGGTATGAGGAGCGCCTGAGGGAACTGTGCCTTACGACACTAGAAAGAAGAAGGGAGAGAGGGGACATGATAGGAACGTATAAAATACTCAGAGGGATTGACAGAGTGGACATAGACGAAATGTTCACACGGAATAGTAACAGAACGAGGGGACATGGATGGAAGTTGGAAACTCAGATGAGTCACAGAGAGGTTAGGAGTTTTCTTTTAGCGTGAGAGTAGTGGGAAAATGGAATGCACTCAAGGAACAGGTTGTGGAAGCAAATACTATTCATAATTTTTAAAACCAGGTATGATAGGGAAATGGGACAGGAGTCATTGCTGTAAACAACTGATGCTCGAAAGGCGGGATCCAAGAGTCAATGCTCGATCCTGCAGACACATATAGGTGAGTACATATAGGTGAGTACACACACACACTCACACACACACACACACACACACACACACACACACACACACACCACACACACACACACCACACACACACAACACACACACACACACACACACACACACACACACACCCACAACACACACACACACACACACACACACACACACACACACACCTAAGCAATAGGAAGCAGGAGTTACAGTGAGGGGTGAGACCTCAGACTGGCGTGAAGTCACCAGTGGAGTCCCACAGGGCTCTGTACTTGGACTATCCTGTTTCTGATATACGTAAATGATCTCCCAGAGGGTATAGACTCATTCCTCTCAATGTTTGCTGACGACGCCCAAATTATGGAAGGATTAAGACAGAGGAGGACAGCTTAGGCTTCAGAAGACCTGGACAAGCTGCAGGAATTGTCGAACAAATGGCTGTTAGAGTTTAACCCAAGCAAATGTAATGTAATGAAGATAGGGGTAGGAAGCAGGAGAC